>JAJOOO010019985.1:0-10499 GCA_029582685.1 Solanum piurae
TCAAGTTTTTGATGCCTATTATCTTGATTAGCAATTTTCCTTCAAACCTATGAAAGGAGGTCAAGCACAAAATCTTTATCCTTGCGTGTAGTTTTTTACTCAATTAATTGACCATATAGTTTGGCTATGAGAAGAGATAAAAGTAGGTCGAAGAATATTGCATACAGATGATTAGATAGAACATGGCATATTGTAGTTTATCGAGGATATGACAGAGAGTTTTGTAGGTTAGGATTAGGATGAGCGTTGCCTAGTTCCATATCAGTATTGATTTATTACTCTTATTATATTATCTTATTCTTCGATTTTATTATCTCATTGATTTTGATTATCATATTATTTGTTGTTATTATTGTTCTTTCTCCTTTGTTTCAGTATAGATTCTTTACAATATTGTACTTGTTTTACATACTTGATTTTTGTATTGCACGACTTGAGTCTAGGGACAACTGGAAACTTGTTTTCTACCTTCTCAGGGTAAAGATAAAACTGCGTACACACCACCCTACGATTTTGTTATTGAAGCGTTTCTTAACTCAGCAAGTTGTTGCTAATTTTTTATTTTAAGACTAAAAATTGGCTGGAAGGATTCTCAAATGGTAAGCTCCAGCTACCGTGTGATGAGTGCATTTGATCTTCAAAATAAAAGTGACAATCTGAATTATGAGATCTCAGATCTCTACATAATGCTTTAATATTATTTAAGATTTATGACATGATCAATCTAATAAATAATTTAGCTTGATACAAGCATTAATACTGGTCAGCAGTTTACTCTATGTTATATTAATTTATTTAATTTGTCTGAGACAAGTTGCGTTATTCATGGATGAGAAAGCCTGCTCTCTGCACAAGTTAATCAAACAGTTGGCATCACTTGCCAGACAACCAATCTAACTTATATACAATGAAAGTTTATAGATTGCTGTCGTGAGAAATGATTTCGGAATAAATATAAATAGTAATTCATAAGAAAATCTACTTTTTAAAATAGTAGACAAGTAAAAGTGAACGGAGAGTATATCATTGTTAATATTGACAAATCAATTACGCAACTATTCAGTAAATCGTAAGAAAATAAACCAATTGCTTTACATAGATAAGAGTTAATATCAAACTTTGATTTGCACCTAGTTCTTTGAAGGTTCTTGCACGTGTAAGATCACTAAATTAAAGGAAGCAAAGTCAACTCTTATGTGACAAACACTTCCTTATATAAACCTCAATTCTCTTTTCACATTTCCACACTACAAATCAACACAATTTACAAGCATTCTCTTTTAACAAACTAAACTAAATACCAATAGGTTTTGCTTCCTTCTATTTCCAAAATATAATGGAGAAAATTAGCCTTTCCCTATTTATATTTCTCTTCAATATATTTATTTTTACCTTTGTTGGAACAGTTGAGGGCGCAAGCGCACAACCTCATGCCAACAAATTTGTGGAGTCGCAATGCAGGCGCACACGTTATCCAAAGTTGTGTGCGGAATCTTTGTCAAACTATATCACTATTGCATCTGAACCCCAAAAGCTAGCTCATGTAGCATTGAAAGTGAGCTTACTTAAAGCTATCTACACGAGAACCTATGTGAAGAACGTTTGCAAACAACTCGAAAAAACTAAGGCTAAAGATTATCAAGCGGTGAAAGATTGTTTAGATCAAATCTCAAATGGAGTTAACTTGCTTTTCAACTCGGTGGAAGAGCTACAACATTTGAGTTTAGACAAGGAAAGTGAGTTTGTATGGCATAGAAGTAATGTTCAAACTTGGCTTAGCACAGTGTTAACTGATGCTTTCACTTGCATGGATGGGATGTCTAGTTACAAATTTGGTGGTTATAAAGTAAAGGCTACAATTAAGGCTAAAGTTCTAAATGTTGCACAAGTTACTAGCAATGCTTTAGCTTTGTTCAATGGATATGCTGTTAGGCATAAGGCTTCTCATCACTCAACCTCAAACTCTGGCAAAATTAACAAGCACTAAAATTTATATATGGCCACTTGAATTCACAATCCTTGTATTTGATTTTATATTAATTCTTTTTTGTTATGTATGTCAAAACGTATGTAACTTCATTAATTCTATCTGTATAATAGATTTTGATACTTTTCTTTTCCTTGTATTTTTAAAAACACGTCAAAATACAACTCGCTTTGTAATGCGATACGGTAATTGAAATATGGACAAAGGGATAAATGATCTATAGCAACTAAGATGTATAATTAGTTACTCATTTCAAAAATAGTTGTCACGCTCGAGAGTTAATTTGACTAATTTTCAAAAGCTAAATTATATAAAATTTAATTGATATTTTAAAGTTAAATTTGGATATTAAAAAAACTATAACAATGCAATTTTTCTTATATCAATATGATAGAAAAATACATCTTAAATTATTGATCAAATTAAAATTCATATCGTTTGATTCTAAAAAGAAATTATGACAAGTATTTTGAAACGAGCGGAGTAATATATACTCTCACGGAGTTGATGATAAAGTCTTGACGGGTATTCTGGCTTCAGCGAGTTATATTTTCATGAGTTACATTCGATACTATTCCGTTAGTAGGTCTCATTCCCTTCCATTAGTTTGGTTGTTCTCAAATTTGTTGAATATTTTTTCTTTAGAATTGCAAACCTTTTGTTATTTGAACAAGTAATATTTTCTAGAGTTTAGGAGTTTGTTATTTTTAGCAAAACTTTTATGCTTACCTTTTAGATTTTGAAGTTGGTATTATTACTATAAATTGTCGCAGAGAAAATCAATCAAACTTTCAACTTCAATTTCTTCTCTTTCAACAAACCATCTAAATTACAAAGATTAAAAGGAGAAATGACATAAATCTGATATATAAAAAGGATTGAATTATTGTGCAGAGCCAGTGGCGCAGGATTTTTTTTAAGCAGTGTCACCTTTTAAAATAAAATAAATAAATAAACAATGTAGCATCATATTAAAAAAAGAACAAAATATAAATAAAACATAATTCGTGTATAGTATTTTATATATACTTTTTTTTAAAATTAGTAACTTTTTTTTACGAGTTTTCATTTTTTTCTTTAAATTTATTCAAAGTAATACCATATATTTTTTTCACAAAGCACCAAAAATGATTGGTGAGAAAGAAGGTAAATGGAAGAAGAAAAAACACGGAAAGAAGGTAAATGGGGGAAAACGTAAAAATTTTATCAAATTGAGACTAGTATATATCCTGAACTGCAAAATTTCAGTCTCAAACCAACTGAACTATGCATGACTTTGGTCAAAGGAGTGTCACATTTACATTATATATCCGTTGTACCTGTTTTCCCTTTTCAATATATGTATATATTTAATAAAAATTTCCGAGGAAGTCGTGTCCCGTAGCTCGTAAGTCGTAACACCCTATGGCCCTACTAAATCCACCCCTGTCAGAGGCCATTATGGAGCTTGTTCTAGAATTTGCTGGAAAGTCGTTCTACTTGCAAATCGCCTTATTTCGTGCCCAAATTATTATGTGTCCAACTATACACTTCAACGTAGTGTAGTGTCACAGACTTAGAGTCTCACTAAAGCTCTGTGCGGCGCTTGACAACTTACTCACGAATCTTTCACGATCTTGTAAGTTCAAGTAAGCCCTTTGAAACTAAGATCGCTAAGAGAATGTAAAGAAAGACTTAGAAAGATTTGGAAGAAGGCTTTATATTGCTTGGAAGATTGTTTACAAGTTGTTGGATGCCTTACAAATGAATGCCTCATCTATTTATACTACAACCTAGGGGCTAAAGTATAAATAATATTTACTTTACAAGTCCCTCTAATAATTACACTTTGATCCCTCTCTAGAATTCTCTACACATTCTAGGATATTCCAAAGTATTCTTAAAATATCTAAGGGGTTTCTAGAGTCTTCTAAGGAAAGGTCTAGGGAAATCTCTCCACAACTCTAGGTTGTTCCTCCCTTTTTCCTGTGCAAAATTTGAATTGTGAAGTGGCGGGACATGACACTCTCCCCCACCTATTGATACGACGACCGCGTCGCATCATCGCGGCATCGGCAACTGAGTCTTGCTTTCTCGTACACGCGACCAATAGTCGATTGACTCAATCAACACCCTCACACAGCTCCTTCAATTGCTTCCTGATCTCTTTCATCTCGGTCTTATGATCTACCTTCTTTATAGAAAGCACACGCCTTAACGGCTTCTTTGGCATCACGACGTTGTTCTTTTCTAGAACCTTCTTCATGCAGGGTGGCAAGGACCTTTTTACACCATTGTCTTCTTTCAAACTTGCAATGGTGTCTATAAATGTGGACTCCTTCTTCTTAGGGCCTCTTATGAGCTGCATGGCTCTTAGACAGACTTGTTCTTCCGTCTTCGGTACCTTAACTAGGGGCACCATACATGATCCTCCTTGCTCCATGACTAGAAGTTGTTGGAGGTAAGAGTCGATCACCGCGTGGCACTCTTGGAAGAACTCCTGCCCTATGATGATATCGAAGAGGTCTAAATGAGCGACAGTGAAGTTGGTCTTACCTTGCCACTCGTCTAACGTGATGCTTACTCCATGCGCGAATCCACATACGGGAGTCGGTGGTGCATTGACCGTCCTTAGTTGGGCGTTACTTGGACTATAACTCAGCCCCAACCTTGTCGCTGCCGTTTTGGTCATGATATTGGCCTCTGCACCCGTGTCGACCATAGCACGAGCGGGTCTTCCATTGATTGTGATGTTGACATACTGCATACCGTATTCTCGCGGCTTCCCTGATTGCTTCGTGATGGCTCTGCATAGTCCTATCAAGCCCAACTGTGTTGTCTCTGCGCCTTGTCCTTGTTCTTGTGCATCCTTCTCTTTCCGCTCTTGCATGATAGTACCAAAGCTCTTCAGTTCATGGCACCTTGCATAGCTATGCGGCCCACCACATATGTAGCAACTGTTTCTCTTTGTAGGCTCCGCCTTCCTCCAACATTGCTTTGACGTCCAGACTTCTTGCCATCAGACTTGTAGGTATAATGATTCTTGGGATGTGGCCACTGCTCCTTGCCTTTGCCACGATCTCCCACACCATGGTCATGACTACCACTCACTTTCTCTCTTACAACTCTGTCGGCCTTCTCATGCCTGAAGTCTGTCAAAGCTTCGGCTTGCATGATGGCTTCATCAATAGTCCTGATCTGTCGGCATTCCAACTCCGTCCTGGCCCAATTTTGTAGCCCATCCATAAAGTGGAACAACATATCATCATCCGTGAGGTTAGGAATTTGAAACGTGAGGGTAGTGAACTCCTTCACGTACGCCCGAATGCTGTCTGTCTGCTTCAACTCCCTAAACTTGCGATTCGCCTCATAGATGACGTATTAGGGAAAAAGGCTTTCTTGAAATCTTCTCGGAATTGCTCCCAAGTATTAATGGTATATGTCTCCTTCCCTATCTCGGCCTCCTTGCGTCTCCACCATAGCATGGCTATCTCCGAAAGATACAACACAGTAGTGTTTATCTTACTCTCATCACTCTTCAGCCTGTTGCACTTGAAGTAATTCTCTAAATGCCACAGGAAATTCTCCACCTCTTGCTCGTCACAGACGCCTTTGAACATAGGTCGCTTGGGAGCCTCGACATATGCCTCCCTATCTCGGTCAAGCGACGATGATCCTCCAACTTTCACGCCCTCCTTGAGTGTTTTAATCTCGGCCTTCATGGTCTCAATCGTGCTCAACGCCTCCATGAGCCGACACTCCAAGGAAGTGATAGCCTCCTTCATCTCAAACTCGGCCCGCTGGCGTCCCACCAATTCCTTGCGGATGTTTCCGGTCTCCTCAAGGGTGAAGTCCTCGAGAGTCTTAAACTTTTCATCGGCCACGTTCAAACGCCGGCCTAATATCTCAACAGTCTGCCTCGTCGTTTCAACCCTTGCGACCCATTCTTCTCCGGTGGTGACGTCAATGGCCTCCTCGCCAAGTTCATCGTCAGTTGCTTCAGTGGTCGAAGGTGGATGAGATGTTAGCGACTCGATTGGTGTGGAGTCGAGCAACATTTCCTCATTACTTTTTTGGTGCTTCTTTCCCTTCCGATTCTTCTTTACACCATCCGGACGGATGTTGGTGGTGCTAGCGGCATTTACGTCCCCTTCATTGGTCATTCCCTTAGTGCAAACCTTTGCTCTAATACCATGTTGTCACGGACTTAAAGTCTCACTAAAGCTCCGTGCGGCACTTGACAACTTACTCACGAATCTTTCATGATCTTGTAAGCTCAAGTAAGCCTTTTGAAACTAAGATCGCTAAGAGAATGTAAAGAAAAACTTAGAAATATTTGGAAGAAGACTTTATATTGCTTGGAAAATTGTTTACAAGTTGTTGGATGCCTTACAAATGAATGCCCCATCTATTTATATACTACAACCTAGGGGCTAAAGTGTAAATAATATTTACTTTACAAGTCCCTCTAATAATTACACTTTGGTCCCTCTCTAGAATCCTCTACACATTCTAGGATATTCCAAAATATTCTTAAAATATCTAAGGGGTTTTTCTAGAGTCTTCTAAGGAAAGGTCTAGGGAAATCTAGAGTGTTCCACTAACCTCTCCACAACTCTAGGTTCTTCCTCCCCTCTTTCGGTGCAAAATTTGAACTGTGAAGTGGTGGGACATGACAGTAAAATCTAAATTATGAGATCTCCTATACAAATATTATAATAGGAGTGTTGAAAATAAATTAAATAAAAAAAGTGTCATTTTTAACAGTTTAATTTTTAAATGAAATGATAATATACATTAACAATTTGATATGATATTAGAATAGGCGATAATTCTATCGTACATTCTGTTAGGATTTTTTTATTAACTTTAAGCGTTGTAGTTTGTTAATATAGTTTTCAAACCGAAAATTGGCTGGAAAGTTTCTCTAATAGTAAGCACCAACTAACTTGTACATTATATTGGCAAAATAAAAACAACAATTTGTAGTAAGATTTATATCCTAATAATATACTATATTATTTAAGATTTATATTATGGAATAAATAATATAACTCATTATTTACTCAGTTCATTTTAATCCGTTCAAATTTAGTCCATCTTGTTCATTTGGACATTCCCAATTAACATTTTGGTTGGAGTCGATTATCCCAATTCGGGTTGTTTGTGGGTGGCGATAGTACTGGTGAAGAAAGTTTAATTTGTTGGCTATATAGTTATATAATTTTTTAATAAAAATGTAAAGTAGGTTAAATCAAATATTAAAAAAGAGAATTGGGTTATTTTATGTCACATATTCAGTCGAATGGACACATGTGGTGACATTTTTTAGCACGGAGTCGAGAATTTTCTAGAAATTCACTCAACTTGCAATTCAACTTATTTTGTGCCCAAATTATGCCCTACTTTACACTTCAATGTAGTGTTGAATATAAATTATGAGATATCCTGGTAGGCTGATACAATATAATTATAAGGTTGTAGAATAAAATTTACCATCATCTTAGCACAACGTTGGTCAAACAATCTCCAGCATGATTTTGTCTGTTTAATATTGTCTATACAAGTGGGCACATGAATTGGTGAGAAAGCTTCCTTCTTACAAGCACAACCTAATCATACCGTTAGCACCACTCACCAAATTAAACAACCTGGTAAAATTAGGGACAGTCTGATGCACTAAGCTTTCGTTATGTGTGAAATTGGCGAAAGACCAAATCATAAGAATCTATTATATGCAGTCTTATTATGTATTTCTGAAAGAGATTGTTTCTACTACTCGAATCCATGATATTCTGATCACATAATAATAACTTTACGGACTAATACATCTTCATTACTTTAATTTATACCAAACGTTTATTCTGTACCAACTTATATTATATTCGCTAGTTGAGCTATTTTGACTTTCTCTATAGTTAATACACGTAAAAGACAAATGAAAATTAAAAAGGAAAGAAAAAAAATTGAAGATAAATATTTGTTAGTCCATATGTAATTTAGAAGTGTTAAAGATGATATATTTGGTCCAGTGGTTCATGTATATCTGTTATATTAGGATCTCCAAAACGATTTATAAAGATCTTGTGTTACTTCTATTAATTATTTTTATAAAGATATTAGCTAGACATAATGTTGTTAAAAACATTAAAAACAGGTAAGTTCATTCTTATATAATTGGAGTGTTTGAAAACATAGAATAGAAAACAATTTAAGCTTTTAATTTTGATGATCACGCATATTAATTAACATGATATTAAAATAGACAGATTTTACCATATGTTTGATCTAAAAAAAAAGTTGAGTCTCTAAAAATAGGATCTATTTTCTATTACAAACGTAATTGAAGAAATAAAAAAGGTAAAACGATATGTCATCCATTTAGATGTAGTTTTATTTTAATAATTGTAGATGTATTATGAAATAAATAGCTTGATGTAGTAGTCCATATTTTATTTATTTGTTTTTTTTTTGTGTAAGACAAAGTTGCGGTATGCACGGATAAAGAAGCCTGCTCAGCACAAGCTAGTAAAACGTTGAATAATAATTTTGTTCACCTAAGTTTACGACCGACTCTAACACGAATTAAGTTTTGTATCTACTACACCCAACCTTATCTCTCTCTTCTTAGAAGTTATTATTACTTCATCGTCCACTATATTAAAAATAATAAATTTTTATTTTTATTATCAGTTGCAAAAATCAAAAGATAATTTTTTCACTATCATAATTTACTTTTATATTTTTTTCAAAATATTTAATTTATTATATTTATTAAGTGATCTATTAAAATTGTCATATCTAATTAGGACGGAAGAAATAAAGATGGACGAAGGGAATAATACTTGCACGTGAAGGACTAATTAAATTACAATTGTAAATACTATGGTCTTCTGGATCTGTGTGCATGTGACACAACGTTACAGAAATCAAAGTCAAATTCTCATTCATGTGGACATAACTTAAGGTCCTAAGTTATACTTATTATATAAAAAACATAGAGATATCGCATGTAATATTATTTTCTTTGTCTCGGTGTAATTTGGTTGATATATCATTTGCTCTATTTTGCCATTTTGGCTTTATCTTGCATTATCAATTTCTTTTTTCTACTTCTCTTGAAAAAAAATAATCCTTGACCATATGTTTTCAATCCCAATAATTTAGTAATTCTTATTCGTTATTCTCTCTAGTTTATATTTAGTAAATTCCTGATACTTTTTTCATAGTTGAATATAAGGGAATTTTTTAAAATTCAAGTTAATTATCATATATTTTACTCTTCGCTTTACATTTTCCAGGAGAATAATTGGGAAAGAATCAAAAGAGTAATAATTGGTAGCGTAGGGGTCGACCCTAGTAGTGTGTTTTCTCAATCAAAAATAATAGCAAGAAGATTCGATAAGTAATTTGAAGTTACTTGAAAATCACCTAAAGAAACATAAAATGCAATTTGCTATTCTCTTATCTTTTAATATTTGTCAACTTAACATAAAATTTTAAAAAATAAAGAACATTTTAAATTTTATAATGGAACATATATCTTAGTTTTATAAGCATTGAACCGGTCTTGGGTAGGGATCAATTTCTAGTTTAGTACATACATTTTTTTACTAATAAAAAATAATGGAATGTTTTTGGGTTCTGGTCAGGTGAGTACCTTTCAAAAAAAATTGCATTACGTATATAAAAAAATATGAAATGTTACTATACTAAAAATGATTTTTAACAGTAATAAATTAATGATAATAACTTAATTATCATTAAATATTTTTTTATAAGACAATTACTAGTGACAATTATATTTTGACATTTTTTGTAAATGTCACTTAAGTTTATAGTAACATTAAATCTAATGACAATTAATTAATATCAGTAAAAAATTTAACATTCTTTGTTAATGTACATATTTATTGTTGTTAAATACGCACATTAACATATTTTATCATTCTGGCCAATTTTTTTGGCCAAAAGATTTTTCTTTGAAATACTCTAATCTTTTCCTACCTTTTGGGTGTCAAAGCAATAATTCAATACTCATAAGTTACGTAAATAGGACATTGCTCCGACAAGAATTAAGGTTTGTGTTTACTAGAACCCCAACATCAACACCTTCCCCAAAAAAATTGACTCAGATAAAATAATTATGCATTATGCATTACTCCCTCCGTTTTATTTTACTTGATCCTTATATTAAAAATAAATATTTCAATTTTATCGATATATTTTAGCAAATTAAGAGAGTTTTTTTCCCCTATACTACTCTTAGTATTAATTAAATAATAGCAGTCAAATTTAGAATTTCAAAATATCATTAATAAGATTAATTTAATAAATTAAAATTTCCAGGGTGTATAAGGTCAATACCGAATATTAAGCAAGAATGAGTGTGCACTAATATAATTAAACTTCTCATGATCATTTATATTCATGTCACAGCCGTTAGCTTCTATATAAACCTTAGCACCTCCTTTACAATTTTCCCATCAAACAAACACAACAAAATTCATTCTCTCTTCATATAATTCTATAC
>JAJOOO010019986.1:0-16249 GCA_029582685.1 Solanum piurae
CTTTAATTCCGCGCCTGAACATCTTTCCTGCAAAATATGATAAAAACACATAAAAACCAATACAAAAAGGCCCTAGACACACACAACTTGTAAGTGAAATGTATTAGAAATACCGTAAACTCACGGTATATCAGTTAGAACCAAATTTTATTTTTCTATTAATTCTTAAAAACCGCTCCCTTGGGACACGACCCCAACCCTTGGTTGGGTTACTATATTATCGACGATTGTTGACACTCGAACTGTACGTTAGTGTCGTTTGTCACGATAAGCAATTAAAATGGTGCCACTGCCGGGGAGTGGTGTTACTTGAGAATTCTTAGTTAAGTAGAATTTGTGATTCTTCCTAATTTTAGTTTTACTAATCTAAATTGTAATTTTGTTTTACTAGTTTGAATATCGGCACATGAACTTGGGATGAAAAATCATTATGGATATCACACGGATCATCACCTTCTGAAACTATTAAACCTCAGGGATAACCTCCTAACATTTAAACAGGTAGGGTATGAAATAATTCAAGAAATGTGGTTGAAGTTTCAAACGGTGCTGCAACCATGCCCATACCACAGGATGACAGACAAGGGGAAATTGGAGTGCTTCTATAGGAGTCTAGGACCCGAGAGTAAAAGTATAACTGATCAACTCTGCGAGGGCGGTATGCTACACCAGCCCTATGAATTTGTAGCAAAACTCCTTGATGGCATGGTAGAAGCCAACAAAGAAGCAAAAAGAAAGCAGGAGTGGGACGCACTAGTCACCCAGTTGGATGTTCTATCCACCCGAGTCACAGAATTGGAAGTACAAGCCAATGGAAGAGAAAAGCACTCCTCCCTTCGAGAATGTAAACATGGAAAGAAGCAGAGAGGTGTGTAGGATGATGAAGCTTTGTCACTCATTCAGTAAAAAAATTAAGGCCCATGAGAAAATGTTGAATGAGATGAAGAAGAATATCAAAATGCTAAACGAAGCGTCAGCCTCTCATTCCATGACTATTTAGCTGCAGGATGCTCAAATTGGCCATTTGATATCAGGTCATTACCCACCATTCGCTGAGGACTCACCTAATTACAACATGGGCGACTCCAAAAATGAAGAATAATTACTGACATGCATCGTGCCGCGATGTTAACTAAAGCGTTGTTTGGGAAGCAACCCAAAACCACTTACTATTTTATATATACGTATTGGTAAAATAATGATGTGTTGCGGTATAGGTTGAAATGTGAAAAGTGCTCGAAAAGTGCAGGGTGACAAGCAACAGATCCAAATGGCGAGTCGCTGAAGAGGTCGACAAACTCTTCCTTCTCCGTCGTTTAACCCCAATTACTTCCAAAGTTAAAAGCTTGTAAAACTCGGTGAGCATGTGAACTAATTGGCGCATTGTCAACTCTGTTAGCGATCATGATGAATTGTTCTGTAAAACTTGGCGAAACAAGTGATTGCTCCGTGACACGCCATCTTGTTCGGCGATTTAGAGTGATATCGCCGAGTACGCATGAATTGGACGGCACTTGAGTAAAGCTGAAGCAAGGTGGTTGTGAAGCATTCGAGAAAGTGGGTTGAAAATAGGCGTGTTGAGTTGTTTAGCAGTGCTGTGGAGAGTTTGCTGAATTACTCAACGACTCGCTTAACGTCCCCACCTCACCTTCTTTTTACTACTAAAATCTTAGAAGGTCTACACCCAAAATTCGTAGAAGGACTATGCCGCCCTGACAGATGAAGCAACCGCATAGCCAGGATCACTTCTCTACCTCCCTATTTGTCCTACTTATTTTTAGTTTTGGGTACTGTTAATTGCATTTGAGGACATATTGTTATTTATTTGTGGTGGGGTGAGGCTCACCTTTTGTGTGCTACTTTGTGAATCGTGCATTGTATATATCTGGGTTGTCTATTTTTAATTGTGTTATATATTGCTTTTCGTGGATGTTTGAGCTCATGGCTCCCCTTTTTTATATTAACTAATGCAAATTTTGACCCTTCCAAAAAAAAAAAAAAATCAAAAATTTTCGCCACCGCTTTTGTTGAAAGTGGTTTCTCTTTTGATTTAAGTCTCGGTTCCGATCAATACTGATGAATTGAATAGTGCTCTCAATCGAACGAACATGAATGTGCGGCATCGACGAGACCAAATGAAGTAGCATAGACAATATGTGAACTATTTGCATCTTGTTGTGATTAGCCATTTATCGAATTGATTCTCTTGTAATGACCATTGCACACTTGCAAAAGTGTGTAGTCTTGTTTGACTTAAGTGTCGATGCCTTGTGTGATTAGCTTGCTTTGAAACATGCATGAATAAACCTAGAATTTGCCCCGTTAGTCTGATAGATTCAGAAAGGTGTACTCTTGAGATGATCTTAGGCAACATTTAAGAGTGTGAGCCAAATCTGACATATACCACTTTTATGGCCTATCCGTGTGTGTGAAACTCTTTTGCACACCCCTTGAGCCTTACCTTTCTGAAGAACATTGATGAACCTTAGACCTTACTTGACCCACTACCTATATTCCTCTTGATTTGTGGTTTAGTGAATAGCCAACTTAGGCCAAAAGCCTAAGTTGGGGGTGTGGTGAAAAGGAAAAGGAGATGTCAAGAAGTGCAAGAAAAAGTCTGTCTAACCCATAGTATTGCAAAACAAAATGGAAACCCTTCAAAAAAAAATATATATATACATATATATATATATATATATATATACATATATATTTGGGAATAAAAGTGCAAAAGGAATTGGGTTTCCAAGCAATACATGGAGAGTGAATAAAAGGATGACTTAGAAGAACTAGAAGAAAAAGTGATAAGGGAAAGGAAAATGACATTTTGAGAATACCACATCTCAAGAGGATGAAGAAGTCACGTAACCTAAATGACCATACCTTTGCAATAAGCCCCATTACAAGCCTTGAAAAGACCTTTTTGATCTTGAGTAAGCTGAATCGAAAGTAGATTGGAAAATAAGGGCAAACCTATGGGTGAAATCATGCATTGTGTTCCTCTTTTTGAGTGTGACCGTTGTATCTGATTCCTGGTCTTAAATTGATTAACTTATGTGTGTGAGTATGGAATCATTCTTTGTGTGAGGGAATTTAGATACTTTCGTTGAGCTTGAACTTACATTAGTAGAAAGTACTGTGAGATTGAGAATGTTTGGTAATGGTGTGTCACAACTTGAACCTTTGAGTACACAATTGAATCTTCACATAAGTATTTTGAAGTCTTGTTGTGTACATTCATGATTGAGTCTTGTGTAGCACTATTTGAGATACCCTTTTTGAACAGCTGAACTTGAGTTTGCTTGAGGACAAGCAAAAGTTTAAGTTGGGGGAGTTGATGAGTCCGCAAATTGGACTCATTTAGGGCTTTATTTTAATACAAATAGTGTCCTCAAATGCTTATATTATCTCAATATCTGATGAAAACCTTTAAGTTTCAGGTATTTGAAATTTGAAGGAATGCATGGACACTACTTCGCAAAAAGGAACGAAATGGCTGAAAAGAACAAGAAAATGAAGGCCTGAGGATCGCCAAGTTCACTTGGCGAATCGCCGAAGGGTGTCACTTCGCCTTTTGTTCCAGTGTGCTGAGTCCTGAAGGAAAGGATCAAGTCGGCGGAAAAAGGGAACAGTCGGTGGATCACCAAAAAGGTCCGCGAATCAGTACTATGTCGCCCAATGATCCAGAGCACGACAATGCCGAAGGATGGTGCAAGACGGCGAAGAACTACACCAAAGGGCGAATCGCCGAATTGATCGGCGATTACGACTAATGTCGCCGAGTGATCCGCCGTAGCACAGATTTTTGAAAACTATAAAGACTCGTAGAGATTATAACTGATCAGTTTTTATCAGATTTTAATATCATATTTTTTATCATCTTTTGGATTTAGTACTATTTTTATTTTACTCTCAAGTTTGTAAGGGTTTGAAGACTTAAAGAAGAAGAGAGTTTCATCTCTTCCAATTTGGAAGTTGGTCTCTTGGATTCTTCTTTGTTTGCTTAAATCAAGACTTATTTCTCTATACCCATTTGATTTCAACATCATTGAAGGTATAAATCTCTATGTCTTGATGTGTGGTTAAAAACCCCCATTCTTGGGGTGTGATTTAGCAAATATGTGTTGATATTATTATTGGGTCTTGCTTGCTGATAGGTTAGATGTATTTTAATGGTGATTTCACTTAGTGATTGTGGTTTAATTTAATGGGTTTGTAGTTGCAAATACAAAGCAACCCATGTATTTCGGCTTGCCCGAGAGTGAGGTCGCGAAACCAAGACTACTAGACTGATGGCCTAAGGAGTGGGTCGACATGAGGTTCAGCCCGAGAGGGTGAGCCCTAGTCCCATATCCTAACACTCAGCTCGAGAGAGTGAGTGGGGTAAGGTGTACGCTGGTCTTCATGCGGCAAATGGGTGTTCGAGAGGAACGTATTTGACATGGGGTAAGTTGCTCGAGAGGGAACTTATTTCCACCTAAAGCTTAGCCTAGTCACTATTATCTTGCAAATTTCCTATCGAAAGCATGTACCCAACTATTTATCTCAACTTGTATTGCAGTCACACCCCAAGAACTCTTCCCCATACTTGATTTCTTTGTTATTTTTGTTGTTTTTGCTATACTTGTGACAAAACCTCCAAATTGATATTTGACACTTTAGTGTCCCCCTTTAATTTACAATGTTTCTAATCGTTAATGTCTTTAGCTACGACTAGTTAGAACCAAATTTTATTTTTCTATTAATTCTCAAAAACCGCTCCCTTGGGACACGACCCCAACCCTTGGTTGGGTTACTATATTATCGACGATCGTTGACACTCAAACCGTAGGTTAGTGTTGTTGGTCTCGATAAGCAATCAAATATCCAATCTAAGTTTGAATATATAAATACTGAGCAAGAGTTTAAGATACTGAACAATAACTAAATACTAAAGCTGAATTTGTCTATGTCTGAAATAAGCCTCTAATTGACTAGAGATGTTGGGACATGCCCCCAACTAACTCTAGTAAAACTGAAACTAAAATGAAAGACTGAATGTAAAAGAACATGTCTATCGTCCTTGAATAATAAGGACTCACCATTGATACTGCTGAATACAGATTGGGAACCGATATACACATGAGCTGAATGATGAGGAGTTGAACCTACATCACAAAAATATGTAGCGCAGAGTATGTGTCAGTACTTGGAAGGTACTGAACATGCAGGATAGGATAAAGCTGAACAAATATATAACTGAACTAAGTATACTTAGCAATGATATAATCTGAACATGATGAATATATTGAAATATAGTGAAGTATACTAAACTGAATGCAATGACGAAGTACATAACATGCTGAAACTGAATACTGAAATATAACTAAGAACCTGGTCAATTGCACTAGAGCTTGACTGTGGGAACTACTAATAACCGACATAAAACCACATGAGCTAAATGTGGAGTCCGATGTATATGCCCCATCGAGAGGACCCAATATACCTTGCCAAGGGTATAGAGGCATGACTGCGAGATCACTAAATATGATGCACATAGAGGGGATTTATAAACCTATAGGGGCATGTAGTTCTGGGACTATGAGGGTGACTGACCCTAGTCAAACTCGGTGTTAAGCCTACTCCCAAATGGAAATGTGTACAATACAACATAACTGAAATATACTGAATAGCTCGATATTCTAACATTTGAACTCATAATGCAACATTAAATATTGATAATGAAACATTTGAAAAACTGAGGCATGTATATTTGTTTATCTGTCCTAGCTAGTGTAATTCATGAACTAAACAAATCTACACAACTACGGTTCTGAATTTCATCCAAGGAACTAAGCAACAGTGTTACAACAACATGAAAATCTGATTAGGAATATTCTACAACTAAATAACAACAATTTCTAACATTCAAGAAACTCTAGGTCTAGATAATATGAAGGGAATCAAGAATTTGACTGAATTCTAAGGACCTAGTGGGTGAAAGGAACCCACTAGTGAAATCCCACATACCTGGTGATGAATTTCATGAAGAAATCTTTCGATTTTGGGGTTGGAACTGAAGAAAACTTGTTGCGTTCTTGGAGAGGGTTTGGTCGACTGTTTCTCGTCTTTTCATTTGAATTGGATGAATTTTGGAGAATTAATTGACTAGGGTAAGATCTAATTAAGTTACTAGACTAAAACTGACCTAAACAATGTAGTTTAGGGGTTAAATGACTTATTAACGTTTCAAGCACACCTCATCCAATTCTAGGTGCAAACGATCGTTAAACATTATAAAACCCAACAAATGAGTTAGGGTCCAATCCCACAGGGAGCGGTACATGTTCAAATTCAATTAGGAAGTACGAATGTGATCTACCTAGCTATAGGAATATAAATTATCCGAAAAAGAACAAGTCAAAAGGGGTGACACGAATGTCAAATGGGGGTTTTGGTTTGTAATTATCAACTACAACACAATCAAACAATAATGAAATAACAATAAGGAGAGGAATTCTCGGGATGCGATCGATTATAGGCAAATTCGATATATGGGTAATTGAAACTACTAGTAAATAGTTAAATATTAGTGGGTAGGCTAGACTATAATTGAAATAGTTCTCTCGAAAAACTATTCCGCTTCAAGTGATTTCTCTCGAACATCAACAACCATAGCAATTAAGAACAACCCACGACCTTAATACATTTTCTCTCTCGAGCAAGATGGGTAGGATTGGGTTTAGGATTCACTCTCTCAAGCTGAACCCAAATCAACCCAATACCTACAAATCATTAATCAATAATCCTAGTTCTAAAACCTCTCTCTCAAGCAAGCTAAGAACACAAAGATAGAATTGCATTGGCAACTACAATTCATAAATTAAACCAAAATTAATGATTAAACCCACTTCAATATAGCATTTAAACTAGTAATTAACAATACCCATAAACTAATTCAACCCATAATCACATGATCACACCCCAAGAATTGAGGTTTTATACAAACATCATAAAAGAGTAAAAACGATTACCAAATCGATTAGCCATCAACTGGGTAAGAGTAATTAAGCCTTTACAATGCTTCAATTTGCAGAAAATTCAAAACCAACTTGCAAAATTTCCAAATTGAGTCTCAAAACCTTCAAGTCTACTAAAAAACTCAAGAGAAAACTACTCTAGACTAAATGGATTCCAAAATTCTATCCAAAATGGATACTAAATTAACTTTTAAAACTAATATATAGTCGCTAAAAATAAGCCACGAAGGATCGATCAGCGAAGTAAGTCAGGCTCGGTGAGCTGCCCATTGATATCTTCCATCGCCTTTTTGCCTTGGCACTCAGTATCCTCAAGTTCTGTGACTTTGGGCGATCTCTCTTTGCATCGCGGAACTGCTCGGAAATTTGCCGAATTCTCCTTTTCATCGCCGACTTGGTTTCTTCCTTCTGGGCTTGGTACACTGGAACTTTAGGCGGTGAGATCAGCCACCCGGTGATACGCCTCTTGGCGATCTTCAGGTTGGCCCTTCTTCATTTCTTCGACTTGTTTTGTTCCTTTTTACTTGTTAGTGTTCTTGCTTTGCTCCTCAATCCATATACCTGAAAATCAAGGCATTAGCATCATTGTATAGCATAAATTAGACATTTGATGACATGAAATCTATAAAAACAAAGCCATAAATGAGTCCAAATCTCAGAATCATCAACGCCGTAGTTTAGGTGTCCATCGATAGGGTAAAAGACCAAAACGACCCTAACTTAAAATCTGACATGGCCAACGATGGGCCTGACCAATGGACCGTCGATTGACTGACGGCTCGTCCTGTCAGTCCGTTGATTGGCTTCAAAGGATGGGATCTGGTAGGTCTGAACCACAGCCTGGACCACGAACCGTGGTCTGACCTACAGTCTGTAGGTCCATACTTGACTAGAATTTTCTGGGGTTCTATGGGGTGTTGCAGGTGGCCAACTACGTACCCCACCTACAGTCTGTGGTTCAACCTACGGTCCGTAGGTGGCCTCCTTGGTGGAACCTACAACTTCTAAAAAATTACAGTTTGGTCTTTCTAGCATACAGGGCATTACAGTATTTCTGGGATGAACTATATTTATACAGGGTGTGTGCTGACAACATCATTAGGCAATGTATCCCTTAGGCAGAGATGTTGAATATCTTAGAAGCCTGTCACTCCTTTCCAGTAAGTGGTCATCATGGGGGGCACGAACTGCCCATAAGGTACTCCAGAATAGGTACTACTGGCCTACAATCCATCAGGACTCAATTGAATTGGTCAAGGGCTTTGATGTGTGTCAGAGGCAATGAGCCATTTCTCATCGGCATGAACTGCCAATGACCCCTATTTTGGAGGTGGAATTGTTTGATGTGTGGGAATTGATTTAATAGGACAATTTGTGAGCTCATATGGGCAAAAGTATATACTAGTAGCAGTGGACTATGTGTCCAAATGGGTTAAGGCAGTCGCTCTGCCTGAAAATGATGGTAAGAGTGTTGCTAGTTTTCTGAAGAAGAACATATTCTCAAGGTTTGGCACACCTAGAGATATTATCAGCGATGGAGGCTCACACTTCTGTAATAAAGTGTTTAGCGCAATTTTGGTTAAATATGGGGTTAAACAGCACAAAGTAGCAACACTGTATCATCCGAAAACCAATGGTGAAGTTGAGGTATTGAACAGGGAAATCATAGCAATATTGGCAAAGACAGTGAATGCCAACAGAAAAGATTGGGCAAGGAAATTAGATGATGCTCTGTGGGCATAACGGACAACTTTCAAGACACCCATTGGTATGTCTCCATATCAGTTGGTGTTTGACTTTAAACGGCATATCTCGCTATACGAGCTCAAAAATTAGAAAATTCGGTGGCATTGGAAAGAGGATTCCAAGACCTTTCATTCAATATCTTTTTTTCAACTAACTTTGAAAACGCACTAACTGATTTCTATTTTGAGAATCCATTATTTTTCACAACTACTAAAAAGTGTAGTTTAAATTTTGTTTATCATTCTTTTTTTTTCTTTTCATTTCTCATATTTTTACACTAAAATATTAATTAAAAAAAAATCTCACTTAATAATAAGCACTGATATCTACAAAGGAGATATTTAAGACCAAAATTTACCATCTAAATCACGTGTGAGAAATATCATATATACCCCTAAACTTTGCGAGATGATCAAATAGACCCTATTTGGATTTATTTTTTTTAATAAAAAAAGTTAAATAAATAACTTGGAAAAAAAATTCACTTCCGTCAAACGACAAAAGTATCTGAGTTATTTGTGTAATTAAAGGTATGTCTGAACCCCTTTATTTAACTTTAGTTATATTAACTATAAATCGCAAAGTCAAAGAGTATATCAAACTTCAACAACAACAACAACAACAACATTACTAATAATTATAATATTATTATTATTATTATTAATAGTAATAATAATAATACAAATAATCTACACAACATTTTTTTAAATGATCAAATAATGTAGTAGAGATCGACACTTTATAAAAATTAGAAAAAAATACATATTAAATACCTTTTGTAACATAATTATAAAATATTTCACTAACCACAGTTAAAACTCAAAACACGTTAGACATGCAGGGTTCAATAACCACAGTTAAAACTCATATAGTTTGCATTCGTGTGTTATATTAGAACACTCAAATCACTCTCCAAAACCAAATAAAAGAGTGAGCGGTCATAGTCAATATGAAAACACAACGAAGAGTTGGGATCGAATCCCACAAGTAATGGTATATGGTGGAGAATTCCATTTCAAGAATTTGGACTTTAAATTAGCTCATTTGTAATAGTAAGAACAATTGGATGGATGATACCACCAACTTAATATAAAGATTTGGTTATCAACTATCGTAATTAAACTAAGAAATTAAAGCAATCAAGAGTTAACAAGTAATCTAGGGGTGCAGGGATTGGAAATCGATGTCACATAGGGGTAATTGTGTTGCTCTATAGTGATGATCATTCATGAATAGGCTAAGTCATCTTCATTGACGCTAATCATCTTTCGATCTCAAAGCATCTATGGATAGAATTTCCTTTCGGTCTCATCTAAATGCCAACCTAAACAACCCAATGCCTTACTATATTCTATCTTTCAAGAACAAGGCAATTAGATACGATCCATAACTTCTTTTTAAAGCAAGCTGCAAACATCAAACCTAAATTGCTAGTATTGAACTAATTACCCACGCCAATCAATCTATTTTGAGAATCAACCGGAGATCAGAAGTAGGAATTAAGTTTGAAACCTTAACACTTAAGTTAATCCCATGATAATTAGACCAAATTCATGTATGAACGACAAAAAATAGAGCATAGCACAATATCAACTACATTAAATCAACACCCATCCCCATTTTAGCACCCCCTAGATCATGGGGTTTCAGCAACCCATCACATAAAGTAATGAAATTATACATTTCATGAAAGCACCCATGGGTAACTTGAAATCAAGAAATTGCAAGTAAACCCACTTTGGATTCAACTTCAGTGTATCAAAATCAACCACCAAGTTGTCAAACCCCAAAAGCTATAAAAGTGTTCTTTGAAGGTAAAGTATTTCTCTCCCAAAAACATCTAAAAAGAGAACTCTCTAAGAACTTTATCCTTTGCGCTATTTATACCTTCTCAAAATTTGGCTCAAAATCCATTTCATGACTAACTCTATGATATTAATCGGGCTTGTCGAACCTGTTAAATGAATCTCCCTTCTCTCCTTAGCTCACCTTATAATGCTCCAGGATTCAGGTGCTTGAAACTGGGTTGACAAACTCAATTGAGTCAGCCTTTCACATTCGGCGAATCGCTGAATACCACCTTAGTTCGTCCTTCAAGCACTTAATCTTTGCTTTGCACACTGTTGCTTTGGGCGATATGCATCAGGACTGCCGTTCTCCTTCGGTGCATTGTCGGTTTTCCGTTGACCTTCTTTGATAGACACAAGTTCAATGCAGTGTCAATTTTGGTGAGGTTGTGCTCAGTTGGCGATCTGCCCTTCTTGTTAGGCGATCAAGAGTTTTTACTTTGAACTTCTTTTTGTATTGTTTTCTATTCTTTCAACCATCAGTACTTGCCTTGTCCAATTGGCTTCATATCTGCAAATCATCAACAGTCTATGAGAATAGGACAAAATTAGGCAGAAAACACTATTTACAGAGCTAAATGGACCTTAAATGGGTTCAAATTTACCATTCATCAACACCCCATCATAAAATTTTGCTTGTCCTCGACTAAATCAAGAACACAATAAGCTCTACAACAATACTCAATGAGAGCAAGTGCCATAACAAGATTACTCTCAATAACAAGTTACCCACAATCATGATCAAAAAGCTTCAATGATGACTAGCTAGTCTCAACACAAGCTTAAGCTCACTTTAGGTTGTTTTCTAATGCAAGAACATGTTTCAACAAATGCATTCAACTGCCCTCACATCTAGAACAATTCCATGCTCTCAAAAATCAAATTATCAAAGGTATAAGGATTCGCTGCAACTCTAACTCTCTCAAAAGAGAAACATATGCAAGCTTTGTCCTATAAGTTTGTCCATATTTTTTTATCATCACATAACCTAGTTCATGTAAAATCTCAAGGGTATTTTAGGCTTGTAATGGGGCTAAGGGATAAGGTATGGACAATTTGGATTGGTGACTTTACCATTAGAAAACATTGTTGCAATCATCATAACCTCTTCTCAAGTCATTTTCCTTCTTTTTTCATTTGAGAACTCAAACCTTGACTTCTCACTCAATTTATTTTGAATCCCCTTTTATTTCATTCACTTCCCTTTTTCATTTTCATTTTTTAAAAGTATTTTGTAATGGTCTTCCAGTAATTTCTCTGTTTATGCCTCCTATTATACGTTTAGACCTTTTCTGTAGCAACCCAATGTCATTTAGGACTTGCTGGGACTGACTGTTCGTTCACCTGGTCATTCATTTAGTTTTTATGCGAGTGTTAGTGTTTTGGGAGTTTTTGAACCTTGAACAGACATTTTTATCAAAAGTTCAGGAAGATTCCCTCAGAATCCAATTTGACGATTCCATCAGCTTCGAAAGGGTTATTTTAGGCTAGTAGCATGGTCGGCATGACTCTCAAGGTTTTCAGTGTGAGTTGATGTGATTAGGCATTTTAACTTTAAATTTTAAACCTAAGTTTGACTTTAGTCAACATTCTTATTAAACGCGCTTGGATGAGAATTATGTCGGCATGTTTAGCTCCGAAATATCGAGTATGGTCTAGATTGACCTTTCGTTCATGTAGCGAGGCTTCCGAGGTAATTTCGAGCCCCTTTGTTAATTTTGACTTAAAAAATGAAAGTTGGGTGTGGGACACACTTTTTTCAAGATGGCCTCGTATGTAAATTTTGACAGCGCCATAGAGTCGGGTATATCAAATTTTGTATCGTTGCATATCTAGTCTGCATGCATGAGACTCCAAACGAGTTCATAATGGCCCATCAAAGTTTTTAAGTTTCTAAAATAAATGCTAAAATCTGGTGCATTTGTAGTAGAGATATCAGCTCATTTTTGAAAACATCAAAACCCCAAATCTCTATCATTTCTAGGCCAAATAAGGTGATTCAATGTTTGGAAGCTTCATTTTGTTTGTAGCTTAACTTAGAGTGATCGAAAGTTGTTGGGTACATGTCGTTCGAGGTAAAATCACGATAAACTAGACTATTGTATCTCTTTTCGAGTTCTTGATTTTGGCTATATTGATTTGGTGATATGTTGCTCATTTTAGATCAGTTTTGGGTTATTCGAAGTCCCACATATCAGGAATTTTCTAGGCTACGTCGTGGAGTGTTCAAGGCATGCTAGGCATCTTTTGATTTTGGTAAATTCCAAGTTTTACCTGCTACATGTTTTTAAAAAATTATTAAACTGTGATTTATTAGCATGTTAGGTTTTCACAGCGTTTCGAGCCCTGAATTATGTTCCATTTTGGAACACAAGTTCGGGGCACTATTTTAGGTCTTTTGCATGTGTCACATCTTAAAAGTCTGGTGCGGGTCCCACGATTCCCACTTCGACTACACAATTGACCCATCTTCGTTTGTTGTGATTTTGGTGTCTAACCAACCATACTAACGTAGTGATCCTTTATTTGATAGTGTGGGAGCGTTCTAAGGTCGTTCGGAAAGGAAAAGTTCTGGCGAAGTAATTTGGAGCGCGCGTAGTCGACCTAAAGGCAGGCGGCTTCCTTTCTATCTAGATTTAGCCTGAATGTATGAACTCATGTTTATTAGTGTGAATTGGGGACGGGGACCTAGTAGTCTTACCTCTCTTCTTAGATACTATGTTTTAGGTTTGATAAACATTTATTCAGGCATAGTACCTTGCTAGTTGGGTTGTTTGAGTTCGTGTATGCTATGTGAATTACTTTAATTTACTTGTTTTTTATGCATGTCTAGCCTCATCCTAAGATAGACCAGTGTTGCCTTAGACTCTCAAACTTTGTTGCTTTGCTTTGTCTCCGACGTTGTTTCAGAAAAACTAGATCTTTGTAGACTGGAATAGTAAACTTGTGTCAGATAGTATGAGCCTTAGTTTAGGAAAATTCATGACTTATTAGCTATTGTATCCTCTCTCTCCCTATTTTTGTGGTTCTGATGTGTTACCGGAGGTTTATGCTATCGCGACGACTGGAGATTGAGTTGTACTAGGCTGGGAGCCTTCTCTTGATACCTTTGGGTGGGTGACATCCCACGGTTACTTGACTTGACATGGGATTCAATTCATCAGATTCACATTATTTTGAACTCTTGGCACAAGCTGTAACCTTAAATATATTCTCACTTGGTAAGTATTTATAATTTTATTTTTCACTTCTTGTTATAATTATTGGGTAAAGTCAATTGTTTCAATTAATACACCACAAAAAGACAATTAGCTATAAAATTTATTGTTAATCTATTGTCAAGAGACAACAACTATCCATTGTTAATCTTGTTTTTAGTTATAGTTATATGATAAATGATTGTTTTGTAACAAAATTATTGTCATAAATGATAAAATTCAGTAAATATAAGTGTGAAACTAACTATTCTCATAATGTATGATATAATTTAATTTTAATTGTTAGCTTCTCAATATAATTTTGCAGTAGTACGTGATGAACTCAATAGACTCTTAGCCAAGAACGCTTTCGACAATGGAACTTATCTTTGCTTGGAAAAGTCATTCAACGAGGAAATTGTGAAATACTTATGGCAACTTGTATTGAGCGAAAAATGCAAAGGGAGAAATCGATAAAAGGTTTAGAGCCAAATGGCCGAAATCATATGAATGTTGATGAAATTTATGATAACAATATTGTAAGAGATGAAGAACAAGTTGGAGAGAAGAATATGCATGTTGATATTGAGGAACATAACAATAATATCCATAAGGTTGAAAATGATGTTGTACCAGCTGATAAATACAAGTTGAAGAGGAAGAGAGGGAGAAAAGGTATAAAAGAGATCAATGTAGGAGAAAGTTGTAGCGGTGTTATTAATAAGACTGGTACACATAAGAATTGCGCAAAATGGATTGTTGATCTTCATTCCAAATTCACAAAAGTTGTGGAACAACTTGGTCAAGGAAGTAAGTTTACCTCGCTAGTAATTAATTTTGCCTACAATTTGTTTCTATATATATGTAGCTATATAAATAATGAAAATTCATACTTTTAGCTGACGTTATTTATTTGGGATTACGAAGTAGTGATTATTGTATTTACATGTACCTTGACTTGATATAGAAATATTGAAGTAGTGATTAATTCAAAGTTACATCCTTATGGAACAAGTATTCAGTCACTTACAGGTACATCCTTTAAAAAATTGAAGTGTTATCCGACATACATTGTTGAAGTGATGAATGTGTCTGGTCTTACAAGGATGCAAGTATCCAGTCACTTACAGGTACATCCTTTAAAAAATTGAAGTGGTAATATTTATCTATCATGTATTTATATTTGTTTGGCGGGAGGGTGTATTATTTTGCAAAAAAAATATTTTTAATGAAGTTACTTTCTGATACTCGATTATTAAAAAATATTTAGCTTGGAATGATTTTTCAACGAACACTTCTGAGATCCACTTTTCTACAATGATCTTAATTTTAATTTTTTTTATAAAAATCATTTATTAGAACAAAATTTTAATTTTACATCATTTCCACTAGTAAATGTTTGGAAATTATTCTCATCTTTAGTCCTCACATTTTTTTTATCAAAACACTCGCTAAGTAAAGAGGATTAGCAAGAAACTTTATTAAATGTTTAGTTATTTGTTGCTAATTTCTATTTTCTTTTGTTATGTTTATTCAATGAAATAATAATATTGCTAATTCAAAAGATTTTTGTCTTTCAACAAATATCTACAAAAAAGTATATTATCATAAATGACTTGATCATGCATTTTAAACGTACATAAATGACAATGAGTTTGAGATAATAATTATATCCGTAGTCCAACTCTCCTATGAATTTTTTTTCTTTCAGAAATATCGTGAAAACAATTGGAGGCCTCGAAAAGAGAGAAATAATATTCATCATGGATCCTCAATTGATTCTCAACAAAGAAGTAGTTGTAACACATCATTAGAAAGAAAAAAAAAGGAACTGCAAAAAACTTGGAAAAATGCCTCGTCTTCAAACAAATGTTCCAAATCAAATCCAAAGAATCTTAGAGTTCCCACCAGTTAATATCAACAACATTTTTGCTATTTCAACTCAGCAGCAACTCCATCACCCACAACTTCAGGCTCAACCCCACTACCTCAAAACATCTTTTTCAGCCCAAAATGATATTGGTGGTCGACTACAACAACACAGTTTGTTATTTGGAATGTCGGGTCCAATTATTGGGAGCAATAATTATAGGTCTTCTTTGGCGTTTAATAATGTGGATAATCATGATTACGACTTAGAAAATCATATTCCAAATGGTTATAACTTGGATCTCAATCCTGCCCATTTAACAACACATTCAGGTACTGGTTGCTTATCATGACCAACGACACAAACCTTCGGTTCGAGTGTCAACGATCGTTGATGTCACGCCCCGAGACTACCCCCGAGACGCGAACACGGGACCTAGGACCACAAGTGATCCCAAGCTAACCCTACTGGCATGATCATGAGCATACTAAAGATAATAAACTGATGCGGAAGCTAAATCATAATTAAAATGAAAAGATGGGGAATACCCATATACTATAACTGAGATAT
>JAJOOO010019987.1:0-13802 GCA_029582685.1 Solanum piurae
TAACTAACATAAATTTATTCAATCATATATATGATATTCAGGAATATATGAAATTAGTTCTGCATATTTTTTGAACAATATACCTTTGCCTCTTGGTTATCCATGATATCTGAAATATCTGATTGGATTTCAGATTGTTGTTCCATTATTTTTTTAAGTATTGAATATCTTAAATATTTGAGAGAGTATTTTTGTGAAGGTCGTTTTATATATCAGGCATTTCCTGCCTTACAATATTTACAACTGAATCCTTATATAGACAATTCTAATTCTATCCTATTCTTTATAATAATGCCTATTTTCTTTACAATACACGTACTATGTACCTACTTTATGACTACTTGACAAATATAACATGACACACCATACCTACTTATCTACTTTATGACACACTTACACTTGTCATCATTATTAATATTCACACCATACTACTTTATGACACATACTATACATTTTATGACACTTATGACACACACCACTATTCACTTTATGACTTTTTTACATCTTATCTACGTACTATTTGACTACTTTACATTACTTACTTTACTTACATAACTTTTCCTTTCTTATCTTTTTGTCTTCTCCTGTCTTCTTCTTCTTATCTTCTTTCGTCTCTATCTTATTTGATCATTCCAGCTTGACATCTGGAATTATGTTATCTTCTCCGTTCCATTTTGAACATATGTGATCAGGGTATTTGTGTCCAATTAGTTTGCAATAGCTGGTTAATAACTCTATTGAAATAAATCATGCTTTTAGTGCTCTTGTCGTAGGTCGTTCCTCTGGTTTTAACAATGATAAAATCCATCGCTAAACGTCATCCATATCTGTCTTCATAGTTCTCTTGAATTCGAATATATCATTAATTGATCTCTTGAGTAATAACTCCACATAGCATTTCCGTTTAAATAGTTGTTTGCTAATTCTTGTATAATAGTTGATATACCAATTAGTCTTTTGTTGGCATAAAAACCTGGTATCTCTATTTTTTGTATTTCGGCTTGTTGTCCAATATCTTATGGTATAATCATATCTTTGGTTAATCCTATCTTGATAACTTGAATTGGAGGTTTTATCTCCTCGTATAATATCTCTGTTGGTGCTGTATAAAACTTTATAAAAAATAAATTTTCCTTGGTAACTCTTTTATATGTAATGAATGCCTTGTATAGTTCCAGTATTCCACTTATCCCTTCTCCATCATATGTGTACACGGTATTTAAATTGCTAGAGTTTGCAAGTTAATCTCCAAAGCCAAAACTATAACTAAAATAATAAGGTCTAACCCCCAAAAATGAGGTTTACCTTTCCTGTATATAGAAAAAAATGTCCCAAATAAAAACGAAATGAAATAAGGAAATAAATTTTTTGGACGCGGTTTTGATCTACGACACTGACCCACAGTCCGTAGGTCCCTTATGTTGTTTGGGACTTAGGAAATTTTCCAAAACTCAAAATCTCCAACTCTCAGAACCAATTGACGGATCAGCAACACGGACCGTGGATCCGTGGATCCTCCTGCATTGTTCCATACTTAAACTCTTCAAAATAGGTACTAGAACCCCCTTCTATAAATGATTTGACGGAACTGCAGGACGTCCCGTAGGTCGACCTACGGTCTGTTTGTAACCGTGGTTCCATACTTGGTCAAGAATTCCCTGATTTTCCTTCAAGCCTTTCTTGTCCATCTACGCTTACCACCTACGGTCGGTAGGTCACGCCCATAAATGCCCATTTCTGCACATTCTTCAGCTATGTCTCTCAACTTCCACGCCCAAACTTATTTCCTACAAACAAGATAAAAACACATTAATACCAATAGAAAATAGCCCTAGACATACACAACTCTTAAGTGAATGTATTAAAAATACTGTAAACTCACGGTATATCAACACCCTCAACTTAAATTTGTTGTTTGTCCTCACGCGACGCACTACACTCTAAACGACACTTATATAGAAGCAAACATTCAAGCAGAACCAATCACATGGCTTTCTATCCCGACTCCCTTTTCGAGTGCAAATCTTTTCTCTTAGACTCAACAAGCTAACTCATGCGGATAAAGATATGACAAAGATCGACCAATAGACACACAACATACATTATTTCACTATCACCAAGGTATGACCTCTCCGACAATGTAACTATTGCCCTTACTTCAAACGAATTCCCTTTTTCACACAGTGAATATGATTTTAATTACAAGGATTCATTCAACACTCACGCTCAGAAGTAACTTCAAGTACAATTAGTGCTCAATGCCATGGATTTGCCCTCATTTTCACTGCGTAGATTCTCAAAACTAGTTGCTAGGACCCTATAGGACTTTCTTAGCTTGTAACTTAGGCTCAGGGTCAGGTGTGGTACATTTGGGTACTTATTAGTTACTTTTTTCCCTCCTTGACATTACATTAGGCTTTTTACCTCTTGTTTCCCCTATTTTTGACATCCTACCTTCTTACCTTCTTTCCCTTGACTCGTTTCAACCATGGATGTGACTTTCAACTTTGTAAGTCTTTATTTTCCACTTTCTTCTTTTTATTGCATTTTCTTTTTCTTTTTATTTAATTTGTCAACACTTTGGCATAAAGTCACATCCTCTTCTATCTTTTTTTTCCTCTTTTCAACACCAAACTCTTTTCATTCCCATTTTTATTTTGGTTTCCTCTTTCATAGCCACCCTCAACTTATGGATTTTCCATCCATTAGTTGAGGTGCACAATATCCAATGTCGGACAAGGGCCAAGATTGAGGTCACTTTTGCATTTGCCACTCTTAACTTAGGCTTTTGGCTTAAGTCAAGGTGCACATGTCCAAGGAGGGACCGGGCCAAAAACACTAGATTAAGGGAAGGTAAGTTAAGGGTTTAGAGAGAAATGGTCTATTTTAGGCTCAAAGCATTTGGATCAACGTGAACATTTATTTCATTTGGTTGGATTCTTTTAGGCAATTCGTGGACTTATTAGAACAAGGGCCTATGACCACTTCCTAGCCTCTAGAGTAGATTATCTTAGCAGTTCTAACCGATCAAGTTCTAGATTGGCACAAACCTGTCTGAACAATTCAACTCCTCTCACTCACTTTTGGTACATTGTTACATTATCCGATTATCAGTTACCCAGTACAAGTTTAGTTTAATTCATGAGGTCAAATTGATTCATTATCATGTCCTATTAAGAACCAACACATTCAACTCATTCTAGCCAACATATTTTAGCACATATAACAATTTTTGGATGGGTATCAGTTTTCATTCTTGACTATGTCATCATGCTTCATTCTTTCTCAGGCTTGTACACATACAATCCTAATACATGCAAGTTCAATAGAAATTAAAATAGTCTCATAGGGGAAAAGAACACAGGCAAGAAAACCCCAAGAGAGGATTATGAGTTGGTTTACTCAGGCTTCACCCTATCACTCACAATTCGTTTACCCAACCCCCAACAAAATATAGTGCAATTGTCCACAATGCATAAAAAGTAAAGAATAACGGATCGGGTGAAGCAAACCTATCGCGCAAAACACCGAAGACCTATAAACAAGTATGTGGGTCTGGTTTCCCAGAGCCCGCTAGATCAACACTTGGGTCACCCTCAATAGTGCCCACATCATCTATCATAGCACCCTCAGTAGTGCTATCAGTCACTCTAACTGCACCATCTGTTGTGCTCACATCATCTCTCACAGCAGCTATAACCCCAGTGGTAGGTATAGAACTCAAAGCTCCGAGATTACCCTCACGAACCCTCTGCTGGAATAATTCCTCATCTACAATGGAGACTCTCCTAGAATATTCGGTCTGCTTGCGCTCTCGCTTCTTTATTCATGCATCCTCAGTAGCATAAGAAGTGCGACTGGAATGGGTCCTTTTCCCTTGAGCATGAGTGCACTCAAACTGTTGTATGTCCTCTCCGAATAAGGCATGTAGCACTATATCATCAGCCGGTACAGTAAGAGTGGACTCAGGCTCATCTATAGGTGGAGCAAGGATGGTATCAAGATCGACCCGGAGACTAGCAAACTCCTTCCGGATGGAAGAGACATCAGCTGTGGAGGCTGGTCGCTCAAGGACTCGTAACTCGAAGGCGTCCAGGTGCTTCTTAACGGCCTGGACCTGCAGGTACATCATAATCTCCATCCACCGCTCCATCCTAGCCTCAAAATCTGAAATAGACCACTGCATCCAATGCTTCACATGTTGAAGTAGAGTGGCCATTTGTGCCTCCAACTTTTGAAGATGAGCAAGGGGCACGACAGCAGATCCTGATGAAGGGGTGGCTCTGGATGAGGTAGGATCCCGACTGACAGGCTGAGATAGGGAGGCTGGGGCAGCATGAGTAGTGGCTGTAAGGGTGTTTTATGCACACTATATGTGCTCCACATAATCTACTAAATCGACGCCCAATGGCGGTACCTCAACCTAAGGCTCTCGTCGCAGCGCAGCTATGTTTTATCTGCCCGCACTAGCTCCTAACAATGCCAAATTGGTACCCAGCATCTCTGCACAACTGCAGAATGAGACAAGGAAAGGATAAAGTAGTGGTAACCTGAAAAGCCCGCTTATGGATTTCCGCAATCAGCATGCTGGCGAAACCCAGCTACCAAACCAAAAACCATCACAGAACGATCCCACATAAGTACATCGTCTGCCTGAGTAGGAGACACCCGGTTCCGCACTAATAGCCACAAGAACTTGGCCACAAAATTCAGAGTGGGCTTCTTGATCCTTAAGCTCGGGGTGCTGACCCACTAGGCTCGATCTTTGTCTATCGCTATGTGACTCACCATCTAGTGTAAGACGGCTCATTTTTCTCTGCATTTCACTGGAACTCCCTACTCCGCACAATGTCCCATCTGTAGTCAAACTCGGCCGTGTTGAGTGCCCAAGTGCTGGCTGGACCGTAGAGGAACTGGTGGATGGTGATCTCAAAAATATCCACAAAAAACCCATGCACTAGTGTAGCCGTGAGTGGTGCATGGGCTGTGGCTTGGCATTTTTGTGAATAGAGCCTCAGAGAGTGGTTGTGTAAGATGCATAGAACTGTCTCACAATCTCCTCGCTATATGTCCCTAGTTCCCGGTCCATCGACTCACACTTATGGTGTTGGAAGAGCTAGTGGATGTTGGGCATGGTATTCATGCTGCTTGTGAGTACCCGACTCTCCTCCATAATCATCTGATTCATTAACCTTTTATCGGTAAGCATCTGGGCATCCCTATAAATCTTCCATTTACCACTAACACACCACCGGTTTGGCTCCTCCGCAACTGCGGCAGGGTCGGTGTTCGATGGCACTGGAATATCCCCCGCACTAGTAGCCTCATTAGATGATGCAGCCCTATCATGTGAACTCAAGTCTGTTGCGTAGCCAGAAGCAAACCCATAAGTCGAGGCGGACTTAGAGCCGCAAGCAGACCCAGTCAGTGATCTGATCAGTGTATCCTCCTCATCCGACTAGAAGACCGTGACTACGGAACCATCTGCTTGGACTGAAAACTGGTAGTATGGGGTGCTGTGGGGGATGTATTTCCAGTGAGGAAGACATATGCGAGGTCATTCTCCACATCAATATCTTCGTTAGTTAGCCGACCAGTTGGTGCTGTTGATTTGGACCTACCCTTTGCAGCAATGGTCAGAGCTTTATTTGGATCCATGGTAACTATGGAGGATGAATTAATACCAATATAACCTCATAACACACTAGAAAAAATTTTAGAATCAAGAATGAACCAAAACAAAAAACCCAAAACCAAATTCAGACAGTGCTTCAGTGGCCACCTACGGTCCGTGGATCTCCTCTGTAGGTCAGAAGTCCCTAAAAGTTGGGCTCTAATGGGAACCACGGATGTGCAGAATGGTTTGTGGATTGACCTACTGACCGTAGTCCACCTCAGTGGTTCCACACCTAGTGGAATTGCTATGTGCAACAGACTACAATCCATAGGTTGACCTACGGTCCGTAGACGGGGTCTCGTGGATCAAGTCTGTGCTAGGTATCAGCCACGTTTCAACTCTAAACTATTTAAAAAAAAATTCAAACAATCAACCTAAGTCTAATCATGCATTTCAACACAATTAATGCTAGTTTGTAATCCCCAGGGTTCTGATTACTCAATTTTTAATATGTATTGCATACTAAACTAGGAACCCTAAGTTGAAACTTGCATTTAAACTCTCTTTCTCTGATTTAAATTATTACAAAGAACACACAATCACATTCTATTGTCCCAAGGGTGTTTCTAACTTTATTTTAACATGCAATTTCATACAAAAATAACCCAAGGTCAAGATCCACTTCATGACTTCATATTTTGAACAATGAATATCAAAATTCAGAGTTAAGTTGAAATTGATTACCTTACAAGCAATGGAATTGGGTGATGCTTAAAATCCTTAGACCTTTTGGACATCGAACCCGGACGTTGAACTCTTCTTGGGAATGAAAAATGGGAGTGATCAGATTTTGGTGTAGAAAGGGATGGAAATATGGTAGGGGTGATGATATGTATGAGAGATGGGAGATGGGAGTGATTTAGGGATATAATGAGGGAGTTATGGGATATGGAGTGGTTAGAAATGGTTAGGAGGGAATATGGGAAGTGGGGGAATGATTTGAAAATGAAGAGTTCTTTAAAAGAGGGGCCAGGTCGGGTCGACTAAACCCTAACTTTTGACCCACGAAACCCCATCGACGGGCTGTGGGTCGACCTACGGACCGTAGGTCACTCAACACTTAGAAAAATTAGCAGAGTTAACTGGGGTCTACGGATACCATTCACGGTCTGTGGTTTGACCTACGGACCGTCGATGTGTTTCGTAGACCTCTGCACCAGACATTTCTACAGATTTTGCTTTTCATCCCTGCACATATAGCAACCATTAGGCCTTTCTTTTTACATTTTCTGGACACTTATTAGACACGGACCCTATGATATATCTAGCCAAGACTAAAACAAAAATAATGCAACTATCTAAAGGAATACTGAAAAAAAAACCACAAAGAAAACTACTAAACCGAAAAGAAAAACATATAGTTGGCTAGATTGTACATCTTGGGTTGCCTCCGAAGAAGCACTTGATTTAACGTCGCAGCACGATGCAGGCCTCTTGATTACTTAGACTTCATCAAGATAGTAGGCCTCAACCACTTCTTGCACATTCTTCGCTTTTCCTATATAGACCTTGATCCTTTACCCGTTTACCTTAAACTTTGTTCCCTCGCAGTTTTCGAGCTCGACCGCTCCATGTGGGAGCACTTGCGTTACTAAGAATGGCCCGTTCCACTTATACTTGAGCTTGCCCGGAAACAAGCGCAACCTAGAGTTGAATAGAAGCACAAGATCATCCACAACAAATTCTAGCTTTTCAATCCTTTAATCTTGATACTTCTTCATCTTTTCCTTGTACAAGGCTGAACTTTTATAAGCTCTTAGGAGAAACTTATCAATAAAATTCAAGTCACGCATTCTCTTATTCGATGTGGTGCCCAAATCCAAAATTTAGCTTCTTTAGCACCCACATAGCCTTATGCTCTAGCTCTACCGGCAAACGCATGACTTCCTATATATAAGTTGGTAGGGGGACATACCTATGGGAGTGTTGAATGTTGTTCGATAGGCCCATAGAGAATCATCAAGCTTCCTTGACCAATTAGTTCTATTAGCATTCACAATCTTAGCCAAAATCTTCTTGATCACTCTGTTGGACACTTCAACTTGCCCACTAGACTGCAGATGGTAAGGTGTGGCCACATTGTGGCGGATGCCATATTTCTCAAGTAGAGTCTTGAACAACTTATTACAAAAGTGGGAACCTCCATCTTTGATAATCTCCCTAGGTTTTGATGTTTCAATAATCAAGACACAACTTCCGATGCAAGTGTCTACGATCGTACAATAGTTTACTAACCCAACCAAGGGTTGGGATCGTCCCAAGAGAGTGGTTTTGAGAATTTATAGAAATATAAAATTTAGTTCTAACTAGTCGTAGCTAAAAACATTGTAAATTAAAGGGGGATACAATAGTGTCAATTAACAAATTTAGGTTTTGTCACAAGTAAGATAAAATTAGCAAAATCAACAAGGCAATCGAAGCAATGAGAGGGGGATTCTTGGGATGTGACCGGAATACGGGTTAATCTAAATTATTGGGTACATTCTTTCGATAGAAAATTTATAGAGTAATAGTGACTAGGCTAAGCTTTATGTGGGAATAATTTCTCTCTCGAGCAACTTACCCCATTTCAAATGAGTTCCTCTCGGACACCCACTTGCCGCGTGAGGACCAGCCTACGCCTTACCCCACTCACTATCTCGAGCTAAGTGTTATGATATGGGACTAGGGTTCACTCTCTCGACATGAACCTAATGTAAACCCATATTCGTTAAATCACACCTCAAGAATGGGGGTTTTTAGCCACACTTTAAGAAACATAAATCTATACCTTCAATGATGTTGAAATCAAATGGGTATGAAGATTTAAGTCTCAATTTAGGAAAAGAGTGAAGAATCCAAGAGACCCACTTCCAAATTGAGAAAGATGAAATCCTCTTTTTCTTCAAGTCTTTAAAACTCTCTGAAAACTATCACAATTTTTTGACTCCAAGTGAAAAATATAGTAATTGTTCCACACTAAAACTAAAAATCTAACTAGTATTTATAGTTTTTACAGATTTGAACTGCAGCAGATCATTCGGCTTCGTTAGTCGGAATCACCGATCAACTCGGCGATTCACCCTTTGGTATAGTTCATCACTATCTTGCACCAGCCCTCAATGTCGTCGTGCTCTGGGTCATTGGGCGATATGGTACTGCTTCATGGAACTTCTCCGCGATGCGCCGACTGCTCCCTTTTTCTACCGACGTGATCCTTTCCTTCAGGGCTCAGCCCACTCGAACAAAAGGTGATGTAAGACCCTTCGACGACTTGCCATGTAGACTCGGCGATCCTCAGGCCTTCATTTCTTCGTTCTTTTCAGCCTTTTCGTTCCTTTTAGGGACGTAGTGTCCATGCTTTCATTAAAACTTCAAATACCTGCAACTTAAGGGTTTTCATCAGATATTGACATAAAATAAACATTTGAGGACACAATTTCTATTAAAATATAGCCCTAAATGAGTCCAATTTGTGGACTCATCAACACCCCCAACTTAAACTTTTGCTTGTCCTCAAGCAAATTCAAGTTTAACCGTTCAAAAAGGGTATGTCGAACAGTGCTATACAAGAATCATTCATGAATGCACACAACAAGACTCAATTTACTTATGCAAAGATCAAATGTGCACTCAAAGATTAAAGTTGTGACTCACCAATATCAACGAATCTCATGCTCACAATACTTGCTTCAAATGCAAGTTCAAGCTCAACTATAGTATTCAAATGTCCTCACACAAAGAATGATTCCATATTCACACAATAGTTTCACAGTTTAAAGCTTTGGAATCAGATGAAACACTCACACTCACAAAGAAAAACATAATGCATAATTTCTCCCATAGGTTTGCTCGTATTTTCTAATCAACATTTGTTTCGGCTCACTCAAGATCAAAAAGGTCTTTTCAAGGCTTGTAATGGGATTGAGTGCAAAGGTATGGTCATTTAGGCTCACTGACTTTCATCCTCATGAAATGTGGTGCTCACAACACTTCCTTTCCTTTTCCTTCATCATTCTCTTTAGTGCTCATAAGTCAAGAGAGGTATAAAATTAGTTTATACTCGTGGAAGTTGCCTAAGATCAGATCAAGAGATAGCATCACTCAGTTGACTGGACCAACGGGGAAAATTCTAGGATCTATCATACGTAGTTCACAGGTTAGCTCATCACACTAGGCATTAACACTATAAGTTAAACAAGACTCCACACTTTTGCTAGTGTGCAATGGTCATCACAAGAGACTCAATTTTATACTAGGCTAGTCATAACGAGATGCAAAGACTTCACATATTGTCTATGCAACTTCATTTGGCCTCATTGTAGCCGCAAATTCATGTTCGTTCTATTGAGAGAACTATTCAAGTCATCGGTATTGATTGGAACCGAGACTCAATTTTTTGTAAAAGAACAGCCACATTTTAGAGATTATAAAGGGTGGCAAAAATGTGTAAAAAATTCAAAAAATTTCGGAACGATCAAAATCATTTACATCCACAGAAAAGCAGTGATAATATTAGTTAAAATAGAACAACCCAAATATATACAGAAAACACGAACAAAGTAGCACACAAAAGGTGGGCCTCACCCCACCAATAAAAGCAATTTGTCCTCAAATGCAATTAACACAGAATATCCTAATGCCATTTCATTTGAGTACAACTTTCAATACAAGAAGCTTAGGGCGTGGTAACCAACATTTAGTGCCGATTAAAAGAAGATTGAGATGCTAGGAGGCAATGTAATCCAACTCCGAGCACAAATCAACACTAAAAATATTTTAAAAATTCAAAAATATTGGAACTAGTGTAACGGTGTGAGTTTGGACAGATAAAAAGTGAGGGAGAGTGAATGAATTTGAAACTTTTAAACTATTTTCGCCCATTCGGCGACATTATTTAAGCTCTTCTATTCACTCGGTGGAACGACGACTGTTTAGCTTTTTCACCAAAATTTACAGGACCTCTGGTTTAGGGGTGTCAAAATGATGGTTTCCATCGTGATCGCCGACATGGTCGGCGACTCGCCAATAATTTCCAAAGCTCACCGAGTTATACAGACTCCAATATTGATGATTTCTTCAGTCAAATGGTGGACAAGGTCGAATTCACCGACCCCTTTGGTGACTCATCGACTGGATCTATTGCTTGTCATCCTTTACTTTTTCGAAGACTTCTGGTACTTTAACCTGCACAAACAACACACCATTATTTTTTATTTATGAAAGGGGTTTTGGGTTGTCTCCCAAACAGCGCCTTAGTTAACATCATGGCACGACGCAGTAGCACCTTCAGGCGTCTTCCAAATACACCATCTCAACCAAAGAAATCTCTTGATAATTCCCAAAATATAATTTCATACGTTGACCGTTTACTTTAAATGGAGGTCCTTTCTGATCTTCAACTTCTATGGCACCATTGGTGAACACTCGCCTTACTCTAAAAGGTCAAGACCATTTGGATTTGAGCTTTTCGGGAAAGAGTCTAGGTCAAGAGTTGTATAACAAAACCCAATCTCCTACCTTGAAGCTCCGCTTTAGTATCCGAGCATCATGCCTTTTTTTCATCTTCTCTTTGTAGATGGTTGGACTTTCATAAAATCTGAGTCTAAATTCATCCAGTTCCTTCAAATGCTCTACCCTCTCCCTTGATGTTTTTGACTAGTGTAAATTTAAAGACTTCAATGCCCACAATGCTTTGTGTTCTAACTCGACGGGCAAATGGCAAGCCTTACCATAAACCAACTGATATGGATACGTACCGATAGATGTTTTGTAAGCGGTCCGATATGCCCATAGTGCAACATATAGTTTCCTAGACCAGTCAGTTTTGTGGGCATTGATTGTCTTTGCCAAAATGCTTTTTATTTCCCGATTTGACACTTTGACTTGGCCACTTGTTTGGGGATGATATGGGGTTTCTACTTTGTGTTTCACCGCTAAGTGTCATTTAAAAACACTTGTTGCAAATGTGTGACTCCCCATCTCTAATGATTCCCCTCGGAGTGCCAAATCTTGCGATGAGGTAGCTTTTCAGAAATTGGACAACACTTTTTCCTTCGTTGTTTGGAAGTGTGATGGCTTCCACCCATTTGGAAACATAATCTACAGCAACCAAGATATATTTATTTCCAAATTAGCTCACAAAAGGGCCCATGAAATTGATCCCCCATACATCGAATAGCTCTACCTCTAAAATAGGAGTGAGAGGTAATTCATCTCTTCTAGACACTTTGCCTTGGTGCTGACATTGAGAGCATTTCTTCGCAAACTCATGTGCATTCTTGTAGAGGGACGACCAGTAATATCCACTCTGGAGAACTTTAGCGGCGGTGCGAATACCTCCATGATTACCTCCCACTGGAGATGTATTACAAGCATGGAGAATTTCTACCGCTTCTTCTTTCGAAACATACCTTCTAATAAAATGATCAGCACACTCTCGAAACAAGTATGGTTCATCCCAGAAGTACTTTTTAACATAGAACATGAACCTTTTATGCTGGTAAAAGGTCAACTCATCCGGTATCAGCCCACACACAATGTAATTTGCAAAATCTGCATACCATGGCGTATGTTTGAGAGATATTGCAAACACTTGTTCATCGGGGAAGGAGTCATCTATGTCGACCTCATGCTCATCATTTTCCCTTAGTTCCAACCTTGGTAAGTGATTAGCCACCTGATTTTTGCATCCTTTTCGATCTTTTACCTCAAAATTGAATTCTTGTGATAGTAGCGCCCACCTTATCAATCTTGGTTTTGCATCTTTATTTGCCTTCAAGTAACGAAGTGCAGCATTATCAGTATGTACGATTAGTTTGGTACCTAGCAAGTACGCCCGGAACTTTTCAAATGCATAGACCACTGCAAGCAAGTCTTGTTCAGTGACCGTATAATTTTGCTGGGCACTATTTAGAGTCTTGCTTGCGTAATAAATTGGGTGAAATAGTTTGTTGCACTTTTGCTCCAACACGACCCCCAATGTCATACCGCTAGCATCACACATTAATTCAAAATATTTGAACCAATTAGGGCTGATGATGATCGGGGTGAATACTAGTTTCTCTTTCAAACACTGAAATGCAGTCATACAAACATCATTAAAATAGAATTTCAGTTCCTTCTCTAAGATTTTGCATAATGGGTATGTAATATTTGAGAAGTCTTTAATGAACCTTCGGTAGAACCCAGCATGCCCCAAGAAGCTGTGAACACCCTTCACTGAAATCGGTAGGGGTAATTTATCAATGACTTTAACTTTTTCCTTGTCAACTTCCAGGCCCTTTTGCGACACCTTGTGCCCAAGAAAGATACCTTTTTTCACCATGAAGTGACATTTCTCCCAATTCAGAACCACATTCGTTTCCATGCATCTTTGGAGTACCTTCCCTAAGTGTGTCAAACATTCTTCAAACGTATCCCCTACGACTGAGAAGTCATCCATGAATACCTCCATAGAGTCTTCCACCATATCCGCAAAAATAGACAACATGCATCGCTGAAATGTTTTCGGGAGTTTACATAGCCTAAATGGCATCTTTTTGAATGCAAGTGTTTCATAAGGGCAAGTAAAAGTGGTTTTCTCTTAGTCTTCCAGTACAATAGAGATCTGATTGTAACTGGAGTACCCATCCAAAAAATAATACCACCCCCTTTTTTATAACCGTACAAGCATCTGGTCTATAAAAGGCATTGGAAAATGGTCTGTCTCGGTCCATAAGTTAAGCTTTCGATAGACCATGCATATTCTCCACCCAGTAACTGGTCTGGTCGGCACAAGTTCTCCTTTTGAATTTGGTAGTACGGTTATACCTCCCTTTTTCTGTCACGCCCCGAGACTACCCACGAGACACGGACATGGGACCTAGGACCACAAGTTATCCCAAGTTAACCCAGCTGGCATGATCATGAGCATACTAAAGATAATAAACTGATGCGTAAGCTAAATCATAATTTATAATGAAAAGATGGGGAATAACCATATACTATAACTGAGATAAATGATAACTGATGAATTTAATACAAAGAAGATATTAACTCAATACTAAGTTGAATCTAACTATGTCTGAAAATAGCCTCTAACTGACTAGAAATGCTGGGACAGGCCCCAACTAAGTCTAGCAAAACTGAAACTAAAGGACTAAAA
>JAJOOO010019988.1:0-15009 GCA_029582685.1 Solanum piurae
CTCAGTTATAGTATATGGGTATTCCCCATCTTTTCATTTTAATTATGATTTAGCTTCCACATCAGTTTGTTATCTTTAGTATGCTCATGATCATGCCAACAGGGTTAGCTTGGGATCACTTGTGGTCCTAGGTCCCGTGTCCGCATCTCGGGGGTAGTCTCGGGGCGTGACATCATCAAAACTTCATATCAGCAACAAAATATCATTTTCTCCCATTTTAATGATGACAAACTTGTTCAACTTCTTTCCCTTATCGGCATGCCCATGTCCTTTATTGATTCCCCATATCGGCATGACCATGTCATCTTCAAGTAGCTAACATTATTGCTAACATCATTTATCTCATACCTTATAGTTTTCCCCTTTTTGACATCATAAAAAAGGGTTAAAATAGTAAACCAAGTTGACAGAAATGCAGTTCAAGCAAATTCATGGCCACTTGGGCAACATTGAGCATGAGTAAAATTGCATGTAATGAGACAAACCAGTAGAAACAAGACATTTTTCATTCATAAATAAAAAAATTAGCAATCAAAGCATTGGAAATATTATTATGAGTGAGAACCAGGACAATACCCACTGAATTTTGATAGAAAAAAGGGAGGACTGACATGGGAATTTAGAAAGAGAGGAGATGGCTTGGGAGAAAGGGATGGAAATAATAGAATTAGTAAAACATATCCCTTAGCATGGTTTTTCATAAGCTTCTCTTAAAGTTCAACATCTTTTGTTGCCCGGGCTTCATGTTGACCCTTCAGGGCTGCCAGTTCTTCTCAACCTGGTCCCTCTGATTGTGTTGTTTCAGAAGCGATCCTTTAGGCAAACTATTTTAGTATCCCGGTTAGTAATAACAACTGTCATAGCTTCCAACAGAAGTCTGAGTTTCTCATGACACAAAGATTGATAAAATCAAGCTTACTCAAGGCCTCCATGACTAAGGAGCCATTTCATTTTTTTTTCATTTTTTTCATTCTTAGACACCCTCCTATTCAACATACTTAGAGTTCTCAGAATATCAACCCTTTCCTTTTTGAACATCATCTTTTCACCTTCTTTTTTTTGCTTGCTGAACCTGGTCCCTCTTCACACTCAAAAATTTCTTTATCAGAAAATTCTCCCGTAGGAACAAACGGTTTAAACATTGAATTGTTTTTGAGAGAGGAGAAGAGAGGGTTCTAAAAATTTCTGATTTTGGAATGGGATTTGAAAAGAAATATAGAGTATAAAGGAAGTGAAAGTGTGTATTATGTGAAGGAAAGTGTCATTTTGGTATTCATAGATGGGACAACGGTCAGATACCTGAATGACAGACATGTGGCAATTGCAACATTTCTCATGCATAATTCAAACTGCAATGTTAAGAGTGCTAACCTTCGAGAACGGACCAGGTCCCTCTCTGCAGTTTGAATGTGATTGACTAGATCTGTCCTGACCTCCCTTTTCCTTCGGAAATTCTGCCATGTGTGTATACCTACAAAAGGTATAAAACTGAATTTGCTAAAATATACATAACTAAAAAACAAGGATACCTGCTCCCTTTGCATAGTCATAAGAAGGTTGATTGTTGTAGGCAGGATCCATTCAGTCAAGTTTTAGCATCCCCAACTTTAATTTTGTTTATCTCGACCAGGTCCTTCGTCAGAGCTTTTGTGAAGATATCAATGATTTGATCCTTGGTCTTACAGAATTAGAAGCTGATATTTCCTTTCTTAACATGATCCCTCAGAAGGTGATGTCTCACATCAATATGCTTAGTCCTTTTATGATTGATTGAGTTCTTAGATATAGTGAGAGCACTCCTTATATCAAGCAAGAGATGGATAGTATGAGTAACCACTCTAAGAACTTCAAGCTGCTATTTGATCCACATGAGTTGAGCACATCTACATATATCTTTTACATACCTTGCTTCAGTTGTTAAAAGAGAAACCAGATCTTGCCTTTTTATTTCCACATGAAATGAGAGATGAGCGCAGAAGATAACTCATATGACCATTAGTGTCTTGTAACTTATGTAACATCTATCTCATTTATCTACCCACATTGCTACCCCTCATCTACCCATTGATTATATGGAAGAATTCTTCACTTATAAATAGTGGTGTTTCTTCCTTTGTGAAGTATCCCAGGAAATATGAGATAGAGTGTTAGTAAAAAATGATGAGAAGTGTGAAATAATAGTTTACTGTGTAGTACTGAACGAGTGAGTTGAGACAAAGAATAATATTCTAAGTCTTCAACTATATTTACTATATACAAAAGATAATATTTATATGCGGAAGGAAGGTGTTATTTTGTGGAGCTTTGGACTCTTCAACTAATCCGGCGTTGCTTGAGTTATACACGTTATTGGGCTGTTGTATTCTGGAGGGGACAAGTCAAGAGTGATACTGCTGGATCGGTGTAGATTATGCCACAGTGGGCTTGAATCTCCTTAAAAAGAGCAAGATATCCACGTCTCAGCCTAAAGATTTATTTATTCATTTTGTTATTTTATTTTAAACTGTAATATTTTGTATTTGTGGTATATATTACATTAACATTCCCCATGGTCAACCTACCCTCCTTTCAAATAATAAAATAGCTCACGAGCTCTAAAACCTAAATTCCATCAAATTTTGGACACAATAAAACAAGAACAACATGCCAAAAAGAATATAAATGACAAGCATTTCAGGTTGCATCCTAAGTTGTACAAACTCTTCACTTTCAATGTCGCATCGGTGCCAAATTCTTAGAAAATAAATTATTTTTTGGAGAATCCTACACACACCCATTGACATTTTTGAAGAATCCGAACAACATAGGCGGCTTGAACCTATCATGCCCCGAGCCTACACCCTGGGCGGGACTGACACTCGAAGACCATTGTTGGCTCCAAGCGAACCCTTGGTCTAGCTTACTTAACTCAGCGGAAGACTTAAACATAAGAAAATACAAATCATGCATAACTTAAGAAATCATTGTTTAGCCAAAATGGCAACTCAGTCTTTAAACAACATTTGAATGAATAATGTAGAGACTACTGAACTACTAGCTGTCTATGAAGCCTCTAAAACAACTGAGATGGATGTTGGGACAAACCCCATAACATCCTAATGAACTAAACTAGAAAGCAAATAAAAGAGTCCTCCGGAATGCAAGGAGGCTCACCAACAAACTCTGAATGCTCAAGATGGATCAACGAGGCGCTGGATGCTCATCCAAGTTACCTGCGTCTGCATCATAAGACTATGCAGGGCAACTGGCATCAGTACATTGAATGTACGAGTATGCGAGTTGGAATGCTAAACACAACTTAGGCTTGAAAGGAATCTGAAAGAAATACTTACCTTGGCTCTTCTCAACTCATGATTAGATCACTCAAAATAAAGCAATGAAATACATGCAATATATGAAAATCTTTGTAACATAGTAAAAGCAACTTAGCACGTTAAAGAAATGCAATAACAAACCCAACTTTACTCATATAATAAGATTTATAGTTTCTGTGGGAGAATCTCTAACTGACAACCACCACTATGAGCCTAAGTGGTGATACAACGTCTTGCCCACAGTGCCAGAACTTTCCTATACTTTGCCGTCATATAGAACACTTAACTTAGTGGATCCACTAGTCTATGCTAAAAGCATCTTAAGGAGTCATCTAAAAAGTATGATCCTTTACTACCCATGATGGCTACATGGTTTATGGAGACTTGAGTTAATATGAACTCGCATCTCCATATCGGTGCTCAATACTACTCCCAAAATATACTTAGCTCACATGTTTTTAAAACAACTTCTTTCTTTGGTTTGAGATAATTACCCAAAACCTAGCTTAAAAGATCTCTTCGAATCGATGTTCCCTTTTCTTGATCAAATGTGAAAATATTTATAAACCCTTTGGGAATACTTAGTTCCCTAATAGATTTTTTAGAAATGAACTCAACTATTTACTCTTCGCTTAACTCTTTAAACAAAGTTGATACATTTGTAAAAGACCCTTGAAAACTTTGATGACTTCACTTGACTTGACTCTTAACTTCACTTGAATTGGCTCTTAACTTTCCTTGAATTGAACTATGGATTCAAGGATTATGATTTGTGATAGGAAAGGTCTCTTGATGTTAGGAATGATTTCGAATAGCTAAACTTGAGAAAAGTTATGAAATCACTATCTTGGAAGAAGTCCGCGACGCGGATATGCTCCTAAATAAATGCTCGCGAAATTAATTTTGAGACAGTGGAGTCCGCGTCCTCTCCGCGACGCGGAGCAGATTTTTGTTCACAGGGGGAACAAGTCCGCGACACGGACTTATTTTATGAACCTTACTCAACTTTTTTCCTTCTTCGTTTTTCAGCCTCAATCCGCCTAAATTCGATCATCTTCCTCAAATTCGTTTTAAATCCCGATGCCCAGCATGTATACTTAAGAAACTAACTCAAAGCAACCCTAAACTCAATGTAAGGATTTCATAAACTTCTCAATTCATCGTAATTTGCTAACAACATTCAAATTCAAGAATATTTGTCAAGAACATCAATTTATCAAATCTTCTAGGACGAATTTCACTGAATTAAACATGCTTGGTGCGTGGTTGAATGAACCCAACACTTTGAGAGACTCACATACCTTGTTGGATCAATTCCTTGGCGAATCCATAACCGAAATCGATCTTTCTTGGCGAATCTTGCTTATCCTCTTCTCCTTTCCCTTGCGTTCTTTCACCAAAATCCCTAACTCTATTTCTCAAAAGCGTAAACTAAACTAACTAAGTTTTTTGACCCCACTTAATTTACAAAAACGGATTTAATTAATCGGGTAAGAAAAGACCAAACTACCCTTCAAAATTCCGGATTGGACATTTCCTAATCCAACAACCCAACTTTCGAAAGGCATAACTTACTCATACAATATCGAAATCACGAAAACTCAGTGGTGTTGGAAAGATCATTCCAAGAGCTTTCCAACCATATATAGGACTACACCTAATTCATCCTGAGCTAGGAGTTATGGTCATTTAAAGTTGACCAACACTCACTTTAACTTACTTAAAGTTTTTTTCCAGATTTCCTTATACTTTCCAAAAATGACTATTTCCAAATTTTAAACTCTTTCTAGTCGTTTCAAATTGCGAGATTTTACAATATCTCCCCCTTGGGAATATTAGTACCTTGATCTGCACCTTCTTCAGATTCAAAGAGATGTGGATACCTCTTCTTCATATCCTCTTCAGCTTCCCAAGTAGCTTCTTCAACAAATTGGTTCCTCCAAAGGACCTTGACTGATGCTACCTCTTTTGTTCTCAATTTGCGAACTTGATGATCTAGAATCTGGACAGGAATCTCCTCATAGGATGAGCTATCCTTGATCCCAATATTTTCAGTTGGTATGATCAGTGAAGGATCGCCCAAGCACTTCTTCAACATGGAGATGTGAAATACCGGATGAACCACTGCTAATTCCTGTGGTAGCTCAAACTCGTAAGCTATATTAGCAATCCTCTTGGCTATGCGGTAAGGTCCAATATACCGGGGACTAAGCTTCCCCTTCTTACCAAACCTCATAACACCCTTCATGGGTGAAACTTTCAAATATACTCAATCATCTACTTCGAACTCTAACGCCATTCTCCTAACATCAGTGTAGGATTTCTAACGACTCTGTGCTGTTTTCAATCTCTCTTGAATTATTTTCACCTTTTCCATAGCTTGGTGAACTAAATCTGGTCCTATCAACCCTACTTCACCAACTTCAAACCATCCAATAGGATATCTACATCTTCTCCCATAAAGGGCTTCATATGGAGCCATTTGGATGCTAGCGTGGTAACTGTTGTTGTAAGCAAACTCAATGAGAGGTAGGTGATCATCCCAATTTCCTTTTAAATCAATCACACAAGCCCTAAACATATCTTCTAATACGCTCTGCTTGCCCATCAGTCTGAGGATGAAAGGCAATACTTAAGTTCACCTTTGAACCCAAACCCTTCTGAAAAGATTTTCAGAACTGTTCAGTAAATTGTGCGCCTCTATCTGAAATAATAGAGAGTGGGACTCCATGAAGTCTTACCACCTCCTGAATATATAGCCTGGCATAATCTTCTGTTGAATGGGTAGTCTTCACCGGTAAAAAGTGGGCTAATTTTGTCATTCTGTCGACAATCACTCAAATAGAATCATGATGTCTACGAGACCTTGGCAAACCAGTGATGAAATCCATATTAATCACCTCTCAGTTCCATTTCGGAAGTTCTATACTCTAAGCCAAACCACTGGGCCTTTGGTGCTCAACTTTCACTTGTTGGCAATTTGGGCACTTAGCGACAAATTCTGTTATGTCCTTCTTCATGCCATTCCACCAATAAACTTCTCTCAAATCATGATACATCTTCGTGGAACTCGGATGAATGGAATAGCTGGAGCTATGAGCTTTCTCCATGATCCTCTCTTGGAGTCCATCCACCATAGGTACACACAGTCTACCTTGATGTCTCAATACCCCATCTCCCTTTTGTTCAAAAGGTAATACTCTTTGCTTTTGAACGTTTCCCTTCAACTCAAGCAAACTGGTATCTTGGTCTTGGTTTTCCTTAACTTCTGACACTAGTGATGATTCAGCCCCATTAATCACCATTATTCCTCCTTCCGTGGAGTCTATAAGTCGGAATCCTAGGCGTGCCAGTCGATGCACATCTTTTGTTAACTCTCTCTTTCCTTCTTTAAAATGGGCGGTGCTACTCATAGACAACTTGCTTAAGGAATCAACAACAACATTAGCCTTACTTGGGTGGTAAAGAATACTCATGTCGTAGTCCTTGAGTAACTCTAACCACCTTCTCTGTCTGAGATTGAGCTCTTTTTGAGTGAACACATATTGAAGGCTCTTGTGATCGGTGAACACATCCATATGAACACCATATAAATAATGGCGCCATATCTTCAAAGTGAAAACTACATCAGCCAACTCTAGATCATGGGTTGGATAATTCTTCTCATGAACTTTCAATTGTCTGGAGGCATAAGCTATAACTTTTTCATTCTGCATTAAGACACAACCCAAACCAACTCTAGATGCATCACAATACACCATAAAACCTTGAATACCTTCTGGCAAGGTCAAGACTGGGCAGTAGTCAACCTCTTTTTCAATTCCTGGAAGCTTTTCTCACAAGCTTCAGACTATTGAAATTTCACTGTTTTCTGAGTCAACTTTGTCAAAGGAGATGAAATAGATGAGAACCCCTCTACAAACCTTCTATAATAGCCAGCTAAACCCAAGAAACTCCTAATATCAGTTGGAGATGTGGGTCTAGGCCAATTCTACACTGCCTCAATTTTCTGAGTATCAACTCTAATTCCATCACCGGAAACTATGTGGCCCAAGAACACCATAGACTCGAGCCAAAACTCACACTTCGAGAACTTTTCATACAGCTCCTTATCTTTCAAAGTCTGAAGAACTATTCTGAGATGACTAGTATGATTTTCTTTATTCCTTGAATAGATTAGTATGTCATCAATGAAGATGATAACAAACATATCTAAATAATGTTTGAAGACTCTGTTCATAAGATCCATGAACGCTGCTGGTGCATTGGTCAAACCAAAGGACATGACCAAGAACTCATAATGACCATATCTAGTCCTGAATGCTGTCTTTGGAATGTCACATTCCCTAACTTTCAATTGATGGTAGCCTGATCTGAGGTCAATTTTTGAAAAGCAGGTGGCACCCTGAAGTTTACCAAATAAATCATCTATCCTTGGAAGAGGATACTTATTCTTGATGGTTACCTTATTTAATTGACGGTAATCTATACACATCCTAAGGGAACCATCTTTCTTTCTCACAAATAAGACCTGAGTGCCCCAAGGTAAGACACTTGGTCGAATGAAACCTTTATCTAGGAGATCTTTCAACTGCTCTTTCAACTCTACTAGTGCCATTCTGTATGGCGGAATAGATATAGGACGAGTATCTAGAATGATGTCTATACCGAAGTCTATTTCTCTCTCAGAAGGGACTCCGGGTAGGTCATCAGGAAAGACTTCTGGAAACTCTTTTACTATAGGAACTGACTGAATGGGAGATACCTCAACACTTGAGTCATTAACTCGAACTAAGTGATAGATACAACCCTTCGAAACTAACTTTCTCGCCTTAAGGTACGAAATATAACGACCCTTAGGCACTGCTGAACTTCTACTCCACTCTATGACTGATTCATTAGGAATTTGAAACTTGACTACTCGAGTCCTACAATCTATGGAGGCATAACAGGCATGAAGCCAATCCATACCTAGAATGACATCGAAATCTACCATGTCTAACTCAACTAAATCAGCCATGGTGCTCTTGTGATTGATTGAAATGGGACAATCACGATAGACTCTTTTTGCTAGAATAGACTCCCCAACAGGTGTAGAAACACAAAAGGGTTCACAAAGTTTCTCAGGAAGAACATCAAACTTATTTGCAACATAAGGGGTTTCAAAAGATAAACTCGCTCCTGGGTCTAGCAAAGCATAAACATCAAAAGCAAAGACTTTGATCATACCAGTAACAACATCTGGAGAGTTCTTTTACTCTTGACGACTGGTGATTGCATAAAGGAGGTTCATTCCTCCGCCAATACCTGAAGTAGCTCCTCTAGGTGTGGTCCTATCTGGGGGAGCAACTGATGAAGATTGGGCTCTATTGCCCTGATTTCCACTACCTTGTCTGTTCTTTGGGCACTCTTTCAAGAAATGACCCTCTTGTCCACACTTGAAGCAACCTTTCTGTCCCTCACGACACTTACCTGGGTGGGTTCTACCACACTTAGCACATGCAGGAGTCTAGTTACCTCCTTGTGCCACACTACCTTGAGACTGTACAGGTCTAGTTCTGAAGTTCTGCGAATTTTGGTCATTATACTCACTTCTGTTTCTGGGTGCAGGTGCACTAGCAGATGATGGTTCATGTCCCTTTTGCTTCTGAAAGGACGGACAATTCACACTACCCTTCTGCTGCCCAGACTCATTCCCTGTCTTTGCTTTCTTATTTCTGAACTCTTCCCTGTCCCTTAGCTTTTCTTCCTCAACCTACTGCACATAAACCATTAACCTTGATATGTCCATGACCCCAAAAAGCATTGCATCCCTTCCTTCCTTACTCGACAGACGAGACAACCCAGCAACAAATAAACTCATTCTACTTCTCATGTCCGCAACCATTTCTGGAGCATAACGAGACAATTGGGTGAATTTCAGCCCATACTCATGAACACTTAGAGAATTCTGCTTAAGTGTGAGGAATTCACGTACCTTGGCCTCTTTCAGTTCTCGGGGAAAGAAACGCCCCAAGAAAGCCTCTTCAAAACATGCCCAATTCATAGGTGGCGCATCCTCAACTCTACCCCCTTTCCATTGATAAAACCAAGTCCTAGCAACATTCTTCAGTTGATATGCAGCTAGCTCAACTCTCCCAGCATCAGCAACGTGCATCACATCGAATACCTTTTTCAGTTCCTCAATGAAATTCTCTGGATCCTCAGTAGTGCTCGAACTAGTGAAGCTTGGAGGATTCATCCTCAAGAACTCATGAATCCTTGAAGTGTCAGCCTCTTCTTATCGAGCTCCTCTTTGCTGCCCGACCTGGTTGGTCACAGCTTGGCTCAACATCCAGATAGCCTCACGGAACTCAACATTGGTGACTTCTCCTTGAGGTTGCGCTTCAGGTGCATTGGGTAACTATTGTTCCTCAACATTGCGTCTAGCAGAATGACCTCTAACTGCTCTTCGTGAAGGCATGATTATCTGAAACACGAGCAAGCACGAATTAGAAAGAAACTTTTATAGAGATTAATTATATCGCACAAAATGAATGTGAAAGAAGTGAGATAGTTCCTAAATGTTGCAACCTCCTAATTATAGATGTGGCACTCTTCACACCGATAAATAGGAATCTACAGACACGACTTCATAAACTCCCTAGGACTCTTGAACTCTGTGCTCTGATACCAAGCTTGTCACACCCTGAGCCTACACCCTGGGCAGGACTGGCACTCGAAGACTATTGCTGGCTCCAAGCGAACCCTTGGCCTGGCTTACTTAACTCAGCGGAAGACTTAAACATAAGAAAATACAACTCATGCATAACTTAAGAAATCATTGTTTAGCCAAAATGGCAACTCAGTCTTTAAACAACATTTGAATGAATAATGTAGAGACTACTGAACTACTAGCTGTCTATGAAACCTCTAAAACAACTGAGATGGATGTTGGGACAAACCCCATAACATCCTAATGAACTAAAGTAGAAAGCAAATAAAAGAGTCCTCCAGAATGCAAGGAGGCTCACCAACAGACTCTGAATGCTCAAGCTGGATCAACGAGGCGCTGGATGTTGATCCAAGTTACCTACGTCTGCATCATAAGACGATGCATGCCAACTGTCATCAGTACATTGAATGTACGAGTATGTGAGTTGGAATGCTAAACACAACTTAGGCTTGAAAGAAATCTAAAAGAAATACTTACCTTGGCTCTTCTCAACTCACGAATAGATCACTCAAAATAAAGCAATGAAATACATGCAATATATGAAAAGCATTGTAACATAGTAAAAGCAACTTAGTTCATTAAAGAAATGCAATAACAAACCCAACTTTACTCATATAATAAAGTAATATAGTTTCTGTGGGAGATTCTCTAACCGACAACCACCACTATGAGCCTAAGTGGTGATACAATGTCTTGCCCACGCTGCCAAATCTGTCCTATACTTTGCCGTCATATAGAACGCTTAACTTAGTGGATTCACTAGTCTATGTTAAAAGCATCTTAAGGAGTCATCTAAAAAGTATGATCCTTTACTACCCATGATGGCTACATGGTTTATGGAGACTTGAGTTAATATGAATTCGCATCTCCATATTGGTGCTCAATACTACTCCCAAAATATACTTAGCTCATATGTTTTTAAAACAACTTCTTTCTTTGGTTTGAGATAATTACGCAAAACTTAGCTTAAAAGCTCTCTTAGAATTGATGTTCCCTTTTCTTGCTCAAATGTGAAAACATTTATAAACCCTTTGGGAATACTTAGTACCCTAATAGCTTTTTGAGAAATGAACTCAACTTTTTACTATTTGCTTAACTTGAAACTTAATTAAGTCTTAAAACAAAGTTAAAATATTTGTAAAAGACCCTTGAAAAGTTTGATGACTTCACTTGACTTGACTCTTAACTTCACTTGAATCGACTCTTAACTTTCCTTGAATTGAACTATGGATTCAAGGATTATGATTTGTGATAGGAAAGGTCTCTTGATGTTTAGGAATGATTTTGAATAGCTAAACTTGAGAAAAGTTACGAAATCACCGTCTTGGAAGAAGTCCGCGACGTGGAGATGCTCCTAAATAAATGCTCGCGAAATTAATTTTGAGACAGTGGAGTTCATGTCCTCTCCGCGACGCGGAGCAGATTTTTGTTCACAAGGGAAACAAGTCCGCGACGCGGACTTGTTTCATGAACCTTACTCGATTTTTTTCCTTCTTTGTTTTTCAGCCTCAATCCGCCTCATTTCGATTATCTTCCTCAAATTCATTTTAAATCCCGATGCCCAGCATGTATACTCGATAAACTAATTCAAAGAAACCCTAAACTCAATGTAAGGATTTCATAAACTTCTCAATTCGTCCTAATTTGCTAACAACATTCAAATTCAAGAATATTTGTCAAGAACATCAATCTTCCAACTCTTCTAGGACAAATTTCACTGAATTAAACATGATTGGCGCGTGGGTGAATGAACCCAACGCTATGAGAGACTCACATACCTTGTAGGATCAATTCCTTGGCGAATCCACAACCAAATTCGATCGTTCTTGGCGAATCTTGCTTTTCCTCTTCTCCTTTCTCTTGCGTTCTTTCTCCAAAAGCCCTAACTCTATTTCTCAAAAGCGTAAACTGAACTAACTCAGTTTTTTTACCACACTTAATTTACCAAAATGGATTTAATTAATCGGGTAAGAAAAGACCAAACTACCCTTCAAAAATCCGGATTGGACATTTCCTAATCCAACAGCCCAACTTTCGAAAGGCATAACTCACTCATACGATATCGAAATCACACAAAATCAGCGGCGTTGGAAAGATCATTCCATGATCTTTCCAACCATAACTGGAACTACACCTAACTCATCCTGAGCTAGGAGTTATGGTCATTTAAAGTTGACCAAAACTCACTTTAACTTAATTTTTTTTTTCAGATTTCCTTATACTTTCCAAAAATGACTATTTCCAGATTTTAAACTCTTTCTAGTCGTTTCAAATTGTGAGATGTTATTGAACCCACCTGTCATATACGCTAGTTAGCGACCCCAAATCAGGCACAAGAACCCTATCATCCTTCTTCTCAGCACCAGCAAAATACGATGTATCTCCATCTGCATTATCATGATGTGGAGAAATTTACTAGGTTTTCTTTTATTATATATACACCATGTGATTCAATGATCAATATATATTTTGTCGCACATTTAATGTCCTCCACTAGAGTGAGTGTTTGAAAATTTTGTTCCCACCCATAGTTTTAGTTTTTCTTTTTCTCCTATATTATTAGTAATAAATTGATTTTACTTTTGATCCTTCCTTATGATATCTGATTACATACATTTATTTTTTAATTTGTTATATTACTTAATTATCAATATATCATGTTGAGTTTGTAGTGTTACTTCATATATATTTGACAATAACACAATTCTAAAAAAAATATAATCCAAATATATCATACTTCAAGACACATAAATTAATTGAAAATTAGATATTTCTCAATCTAATATCATAAAGATCAAAAGAACATGAGACAAAAAAAATACTATTATCGGCCCTTTTCTATTTTGGAAACTCTTTTTGGCATTATTCAACCAAGTTCTATCAATTCAAGAAAATATTCTATCCAAAATCAAAGGTTCATTGCTGCAAAAAGAAAATCACAATATAAAGTCTAACTACTACCCTCTTATAGCTAGAATATTTTGCTAAAAAAATTGATATTATATAAATATAACTAAGTAATAAGTCATTCATAAATATGTCTTAATTTCCATTTGTAGGTCCTTGAATAGCCATAAGCCTCTGTAGAAAAATATTGAAGTCTTCATCTCTACTCAGCATACTTATCCTAACACTTCTTGAATCACTTCCAAATCTTCTTCCACTCCTTGTATGAATCTTGTGTTCTTTAAGAAGCTTTTCACAATCCTCCTCTTCACCTCCTTTGCAAATTAGCCATGCAAATGCTGTTTCAAAAAAACAATATGAATTTCAAAATAAAAGAAAACTTTTTTCAAATATATATTGATAATATCATAGCTTATAATCTCAAACATGACATAACATTGTTTTTTTGTGAAGCTACGTTAATTTTTAAACAGACTAAAAATAAAATGTAACATTGTAATCTTTTGTAATTACCAGGGTGTGATTCACAAAAGTCTTTTGTGACGAGGCAATATTGAAGAGGGTATTTCTGGAGGACAAAAAGGCCATTAGCCATAACAACTTGTCTTAACGTCTTCCACCTGTCAATCATAAGAGACTGACTATATTCAAAGAAATTTTCCATATTGGGATCCAAACAACTATCAGAGATCAATTCAAGAATCTTAGCAACTCTAAGTTAAGCTTCTTTTGATACACCAATTGTACTAATCTCCATGAACTTTGTCATCTTCCTTGCCACCTCTTTGTCCTTAACAAGTGCCCAACTGCATGTAAATCAAATTATAATAAGTGATAAATTGAAATTTGTATACTTCTAAAAGTTTATATTGAAAGGGGAGCATAGGAATAATGATAATATTGTCTCTAAGTAATCTATAGACTTTTAATTAATGTTTGAAAAACTTACCCAATTCTGGAACCAGCATGGCCAGTGCATTTGGAAATAGTGAAGAGCATAACATCATGGTTGGCAGAAGAGGTAATAGCAGTGTACTGTGGCCAATAATAAGCTAAATCATAGATTAATTTTCCTTGATCTCCATTAACTACAGGCTCTCTAATAACCCCATCAGGATTATTTGGCGATGTAATGAACTCAATATAAACTCCATTTTTCTCATAAGTTCTTGCATCTCCTGCCCATTTATGTAGTCTTGACCTCACAAAATCAGTCACTTCTGGATATGCCTGCAAAAAGACAATTACTTAGTAATTAATCAAGAAATGTCATTTTTAAGTAGACTAACTAAGTCGCATGATGTGTTCCAAGAATTATATATTGTGTTGTATTTAAAGGTGTGGCCTGGGGATTACTGCAATTATAAAAAAAAAATATGACTCATGTTGTAATTAATGGATCTAACATGTACCAAGAACCATGTGACTAATTAGTAAAGAACAAGAACTAATATTTTTAACATGTATTGCAAATCTTTGCATGAACCATGTTCTTATATATATGTTTCTTAGGATACAATGTAAGTAACCAACATTGTCTCAGCGAGAAACATGGTATGTTAACTTAAGTGAAACATTATTAAACATGTAAGTAACCAACAATGTTTTGTTGACTTTTAATAGGTTAATTAGAGATTAATCAACATTAGACATATTAAAATAGTATCTAAAGTCAAAAGGAATCATTAACCTTGTTGAGTCTTAAAACCTTAATATATAACGCCTTTTAATAACTTTTAATTTTAGACCACTAATTTTATCAACCATAGGATAGGACATACATCTCAATTTAAATAAAAAAAAATATCGTATAAACGTGTACCGAATAAAAAGGTGTAGCTGAAACTACATTGATTGGCTCGAGTTGATCAATAGGAGAAAGAGCATAAAGTGCAGCCTGCATAAGCTGGCTTGATCCAGTGCCAACAATAGTATAATGATCATCCACAATTGCATTTCCAACTACATTGTGCAGCCTCTTAATTTGTTCTTCTAGTTTTGACTCCAAGAACCAACACAAGCTCTTACCATTAGCAAAATAACTCAATGAATCATCACCATTGAATGTTATGT
>JAJOOO010019989.1:0-15408 GCA_029582685.1 Solanum piurae
ATAATCAATGTATATATTTTATCTATTGGGTCAATGCTTATAAATTATGGAAAAATTAGCTAACTAGTCAAACTCCCTAACATAATTATTAAAAATATGTACAATTTAAAATAATTATTAAAAATGTCAATATGTCAATATTTTAGCAAATAAAGTGTATCCTAGGTTATTTTCTAATTTATCTCACATTATGCCCACGTTTCAATCATCACGTTCTCTCATATTTTTCAAAAAAAAGATTCTCTCTCTCATCTAATTCCCTCTTCTCATCTAATTCCCTCTTCTAATTATTCTTCAATTTTTCATCTCCCGCTTCTCTCTCATCTTTAGGTGCCGTTTTTTCTTCTTTTCAGAAATTGGAAAAAATATCTCAAAAGATATTCATAACAATTCCATTGATTCAGGTATGTATCGTGTTTGCGATTTTTAGGTTTTTTTTATACATAACTATTAAGAATTACATTTTTTGTCATGGAATATAATATTTTTAAAAAATACATATTTTGATTGTTACTATGATTGTAAATTTGTATGTTTTGATGACTGAAATATAAATTTTGTTGAAATTTTAAGAAAGAATATACTTTTTTGAAAAATGTGCAAACCGATGTTGTATTTGTTCTGAATGAACACAAGTTTAGATAAGTATATGGATATAATATGCTTCTTAAATAACTACAAATCCATTTGACATACCTATTGGAATAATTACAAACTAATAAAGAAATACAAATGTCATTATACAAACCCAAACATGAAAACCATAGTAAATACAAATACACATACCATACATATTGGAATGAATACAATTCAAGAAAGGATACAAGATTCTGATATAAAAATACAACTACACTGTGAAAGAAATAAATGGATACAAATATGATTCTTAAAAAACTACAGATCAATTTGGCATACATATTGGCAGAGGATATTTTTAAAGAAGATTAAGGGTATTTGTGCCGTGAGCAGTCAAATTGGCATAGCAAGGGCAAGTCTCAGAGTTGCCAGAAGTACCAGGAGGAACACAGTTGCATCTTTTACAACAAGTTCCGCATCCCCTCTTACACAATCTTGGTCTTGATGATATCGACACATTGTTGCCCAGCGCCTTTGTATGCTTATATGTTTGTATCGATCACCTTTTTCGGTAAAAATCTTGATCAATCGTCTTACCTTCTATGAAGAAGGAGGATCATTAATGGAGAATTGAAAGTGACTAATGGAGGAAGAGAAAGACGAGATAATTTGTTGATATTGGAAATTTGAGGAAAACAGGAGAGAGTTGCCCATCTCGATTTTTCTGTGGAATGTAACTGATGAGAAATTTCAATGATTTTTACCTTTTTGAAATATTTTCTCAATTTTGTTATTAACTAATTGTATTCTTTCAAATTACAGTAAGACCTCTATAAATTAATACTCGATAAATTAATAATCTCTCTAAAATAATATTTTCCTCCGGTCCCGACTCGGTCAATGGAAAAAATCACCAATTTCGATAAGATAATAAGATAATATATTTCCAGAAGACCCCTATATAAATATATGGTCCCATTAATATCATAAATTAATAATTTTTTAAAAGTACAATATATCTAAGACAATTTAGGGAAATATAATTCTATTGTGTTCTATTTTTTTCTTAAAATTTAAATCTAGTTGAAGCTCATCTCTAACTTTTCTTATTCCATCCAAGAGCTCCGGTGTTGTCTTTTAGAACTGCACCATAAAATTGTGAAGAGTTCTAGATGCGATAAGTTCTTCCTTATGCGTAACTGGTTCCAAAGGTATAGTATCATCTTCAACTTCATCATCAACATTGCTTTTTCCGATGGTATCCAAAATTTCTTCTAAGCTCTGGACCTCTAAACATGTATCACTTTCACCTAGATAATCAAACAGGTGATTGAAATCCATTTTATTGTGGTAACCGAGATCATTAATTATGACCTCAAGTTCATGAATGACATTTTCACAAGTGGGCTCATTCAGATTCTCTAAGATTGCATCCTCCGAACGAATTTTGCAATGTCGAAAACAATTTGCTATTGTCTCTTGCTGAACATTTATTTGTTGTCCAAACATGGATTGCAAAATTGATAGCATCCAAAACATTAATCTTTGTTGGATCAGTTTGTCCCACTCATAGCCTTCTAATATCCTACGATAAAATATGTTACGATATTAATACATCTTGAAAGCTCTTATTATCCAACATCACAAGTTTGAATTTTGTGGTCAACCTCGTCTACATGCATTTTGTGATCAAACCAACGAATATATTCATCAAAAAACACATTTGTCATCCATGCTCGTTTGTTTGCACGATAGTGACAATTCAAGTTGTTCATGTTAACATTTTTAAAGCAACGTGGCTTTGCATATTTTTCAATAATCCATAAATGAATTTTTTTAGATTCATCTTCATTGCAACAAATAACAATTGTGGGCTTTTCTTTGTTCTGCTTTCTTCCTTCAAGTTGTTTCGTAGCAAGAGAATGATCAGCTTGTAACATGTAAAATACACCAGTTTCATCCATATTAAAAACATCTATTTTTGTTCTTATGGATTCCAATTTCATTTTCATGTCTTGTATATCAACTTACCCACTCTCTCCAAAACAACGAAATGACTTGATACCATGTCGTAGCTTGAATTTTTCAAGCCAACCTAGAGATAATTTGTGCTCAAAATCTTGCTGAGGATATAAAATTTTCATTGCATCTATTGCCTTCTCCAAAATTAACTCTCATGTTATATTCACACAATCTTGATATTAGAGAAACCACTCATAAACAACATTCTCCATGTCTGGATATATTGTTGTCACTTGATATCCTTTCCTTTTTCTAAGTTAGCTGAAATATATTTAACTGATCGTTTGGGTGTGTTTGATATTGTGCCTTGACTAACTTTCAAATGAAAGTTTTCATTAAGTCACGACTGTTAACCACTCTTTTGTACTCACATAATGCTTTACGTATTTAATATGTCATTGTTGATTTTGTGACACCTTTTAAATGAGAAGCCATTTTTACTATAGTTTAAAGAAATTTCATATGTTGCTTATATAGGTGTTCTCACCATCATACATCGAATGTTTTTAATAAAAATACAATGAATAATAATTGATTATTAAGAAACAATGAACATTATGTATAATTTTACAAAGAATGATTGAATTCTTAAATTTCTTTACAATGAATCATTTAACAAAAAAATAATATTATAATGAATCATACACATACATTGCACTTTATGTATAATAAATTTAATATTTATGTGAAATCAATAAATATGATACATAAATTAGTAAGATACAATGATTTTGATGTATTCATTGTATTTTATGTATAATAATTTTTTTAAATGTGAAATCAATAAATATGATACATAAATTAGTAAGATACAATGATTTGATATAATCAAAATTAAGCTTCATTATATCTCAAATTATTCTTTAAATTAATAAATATTAATTTATCGATTAAATAATAAAATTTCATGGTCCCGCCTATATTAATTTATAGAGGTTTTACTGTAAACAAATGAACAAAAATACATAAAACATATATATAACAAACGAAAATATTGACATTTTTAGTAAATATTGAAAATGTAGCTCCTATCAAATACTAAAATGTTGACATTTTGAAAAAATTTAAGATACACTTAACCATACACTGCATTTAAATAATTACACAATCACACGTTGCTTTCTAATTTCCTATCTGATTGCATAAACCCTCTCTCTTGCACTCTCTCCTTCTCCTTCTCCTTCTCCTTCTCTTCCTCCTTCTTCTTCAGTAATCACGTTATCAATCGATTGGAGGTCAAGATTCGGATGACTAAGTTAAGATTCAGATCTGAATATTTATTTTCAAAAGTCAACAACGATGACATTGTTGTTGTCACCCCAAATTTGTAATGGATTTCATTGATACTATTGTAGTAAATTTAGGTGATTTTCAATGTATCTTCTTCTTTTAAGTATGTATTTTTGCACATATACACTTAATACATAAATGTATATTTGATACTGACTTGTTTGATAAATGTATAAGTGCATATTTGATACCAGATACATATATCAGAACATGAAACAAATACGCCAAATTACAATGTAAGTAGTCGCTACAAAAAAAAAAAAAAACTCCAATCGCAGGAGGTTTTTTATGAAGATTAATAACAACCCCACTAATTTTAGGCCTCTTAAAATGGATCATACTTCAATGTGATAATATGATTTCTGATATATTAGATTCACTTGGAATCAGAGGCGAATCCAGGATTTCAAGAAAATGGGTGCATCATTGCTTTAGAATTTCAATTTTTTTTTTTGAAAAACGAGTGTTATTAGTTACTAATTTTTTTGAAGTGAATTGTGGTTGGCTGGGATTGAACTCAAGACCTTGGTGTTAAAATCTGGTTGTCAAACAGTGAACCATCCAGCAACTTTAAGAACGGGTTCAACAAGTGTTTATTTAATATGTTCTTTAATAATTATACAAGTAATATATCAAGTTTAGTCGGATGACCACGAGTTCCGATGACCCAATTTTTACACATAAATTCGCCACTGCTTGGAATCTGTGAGCAACTAACTAGGTTTAAGAAATAGATCATATATACAATGGTTGCATGAGAGAAACTAAAGATTAATTGAATAAATTAAAGGAGAGTAGCGATCAGAGAAAATTAAAGAGAGTCAATGAGCTACTGGAACATGAGGGATATTCAATGAGATATTGATATTTTTCTCCTAGTTTATTTGAGACTATAAGGTCGTTTGGTTTTAATACAAGTTATGCTGGGATTAGTTATGTTGGGATAAGTTATACTGGGATAAGTTATGCTGAGATTAGTTTTTTATTGCTTGTTTGGTTTGTCATATTCAAACTAATATTCATTGTATAATTTTTAAGACTAAGTTGTTTGTTTACAAAAATACCCTCACCTTATTTAGTTTTTTTTTTTTACATTTTCTTTGCAAGCTTTAGTTATTCATTCTTAAAAATAAAATTTCCATCTTATTTAGCTTAATATTTTTGTGTGTGCATTTCCATGATTGTGCAGTATGTTTTAAAAATTAAAGGGACCCAAAATTAAACTTTCATCTTATTTAACTTAAAAATAAAACTTTCATCTTATTTAGCTTAAAAATAAAATGTTCATCTTATTTAGCTTAAAAATGAGATTTTCATCTTATTTAGCTTAAAAATAAAACTTTGATCTTATTTAGTTTAAAAATAAAACTTTCATCTTATTTAACTTAAAAATAAAATTTTCATTTTAAGTTTATTAAAGTAAAAGTAAATTTATTATTAAAGTTATCTACATTTTAATTATAGATAAAATATAATTTTTTAAGTAGTAATAAACTATTTAATGAAAAATATGTAATTTAGTAGTGGAGTGAACATTTTAAGAGAAATTAAAATATAAATAAACATAATAATTACGCAAATAAATTCAACTTATCATATATTCATAAATAAAAATTGTATTTATAAAATGTAAATTTTTAATAAAAAAATATATTTATCATAAAAACAACGAATAATTAAGGCTGTGAATGTTATTGTAATTGTTGTTAAAAAGTATGTTAATATGTATGAATGTAAAAGTGGTGTATAAAAGAGTGTTTAAGGGGATATTTTTGTTAATTTACACACCTTAACCCAGGATAACTTATCATGGGATTACTAGACCACCCCCAGTGAGAGATAACTTATCCCAGGACTAATTGTTAATCCTGGAATAAGTTATCCCTACCTTTACAATCAAACAATAAATTAAAAACCACTAAAAAGTTATCCAAAGATTAATTCCTCTTATCCATCACACCAAACGACTCCTAATAACTTTTCCATGTGAATAGAGAATGCAAAAAAGAAAAAAAAGAAAAAGAGCTAATGATCATGAAAAAGTAAGTTGTGAAGACCCCAACCTGGCAGGGAGAGAATATTTAGGATCTGTATGAGCACATGCAAACCCTATATACTAAACCTCGTAACTAAAGGGCTCACTAGGCTAATTGTATGACATAACAAAATTAAGTTTAAAAAGCCTCAGAAGAGTCTATATCTGAATAACTGATAACTGATAACTGGTCAGGCCCTCGACGTACCCAAATACAAGATATACACATAACCTGAACATAGTGTAGCACCTCATAAAATTATATGCTAAAGATCTAAACCCTTCATCATAAGCTTATCAGCTTGGAACATATGATATCCTACTTTTTCATGTGTTTTAAGGTCCATTCCCAACTGTAGGAAGTGTTTCAGATGTGGTTTAGGGTTATAATGGACATCTAGCTCTAGGTTGAGTTCACAAATTTTCTATCGACTAAGTTTTCACATGAATTCATGTAAGGATCAACTTCAAAGTGTCGTATCTCTCAGAATATTAAGAGTTAGGTATCTCATTACCTATCACATTAAAGTTCTACGAGTCTTCTTTCTAGTGCCATCAATTGTTAATCCGAGTCCGGATAAAAAGTTATGACTATATCAGAGACACTCCCAACATAAATTCAGGACCTGAGTTTTATGGGTGTCACGACCTAGACCTTCGTGAGTGACGCCCACACTAAACAAACTGGTGGGAGAACCAAAACTAACCCAAACCAATCCAACACCATTTAAACAACTAGACTGAGGATGCAACCCCAAAACTAAACATGATAAAGTCTACAAGTATGTGTCCAAACAAATTGACAAGAAGATGTAGAAGAGTCCATGGTAGCTGAAAAAATGAAGCTCACCATTGGATTTGGAATCAGGCATCTCTCAACTGAGGTCTCTATTCAGGCGTTGGAAGATGTTTTGTACTCAACAAGGAACAAAACAGGTGCAATATCAATACACAAACCATAGTGTACTAGTAGGATCACATGGTCGGTCCAAGATATGAATGTAAACATTCACTACAATACAATAATAGAGAACAATGCATATCATAACAACAATTATCAACCACATAGACTCTCAGTCACATGTCATGAAACAACAATAGTTAGGTCAATTAATGCATGACTATATCTCCCGAGCCATCTGTAGTTAGTGTACCAGCGTAGTACCCGAGTCATCCATAGTTAGTGTACTAGCATGGTACCTGATGTACCGTGAGTTTAGGGTATTTTTGATACATTTCACTTAAGAGTTGTGTGTGTCTAGAGCCATTTGGTATTGGTTTTTATGTATTTTTATCATGTTTTGCAGGAAATATGTTCAGACATGGAAATTTAGAGACACAGCTGAAATATGCAGAAAAGGGCATCTACGGAGGTGACCTACAGACCATAGGTCCACTCACGCTCCGTAGATGGTTAACGTAGATGGGTTGGCCAGGCCTTGAAGGAGAGCAGTGAAGTTTTTGGCTAAGTATGGACTGGCGGTGGCTATTGACGGTCCGTAGATTGATCTACGGACCGTACTGTTGCTTCGTCAAATGTGGTTGAGAGGAGGTTTTTTGGACCTAATTTGAAGATTCTAAGTATGGAGCTACGGAGAAGGATTTACGGACCGTAAGTCAATCTACCGTCCATACTGATGGTCTGTCGTTTGAAGTTGAGAGAGGTAGATTTTGAAGTTTGAAGATTTGTCTGAGTCCTGGGCCACGGAAGGGACTTACGGACCGTAAGCCAATCGACGGTCCGTAAGTCAGTGTCGTAAGTCGAAGACGCGTGTTGGAACATTATTTCCTTATTTCGTTTCCTTTTTAGTTAGGACTTGTTTTTCTATAAATAGGGTATGTAAACCTCATTTTTGAGGAGAGACATTATTATTATTATTATTTTATTCTAATTTTTGACTTGGGAGATTAACTTGCAACTTTAGCAATTCTTAATTCTCTAAGCACATTTTGGTGATTCTTACTTTGAAATTCAAGTTGAAATTCTGGGATTATTCTACTCTACTACTTAAGTTCATGATTTATTCTTCAAACATTATGAATTGTTTTCTTGCTAATATGGGTAACTAAATCCACAACTAGGGTTGTGGGAACCATGAGCGATTAACGAAGTATGAATAGTAACTAAGTAATTCCCGAATAGTATTTTGCATGCATTGATAATTCTTTCGTCTAGAAGTCTTTTTAACGGTGCGCAACGTTAGAACTCGCCTTGTTGCTACTTGCCAGACCAAGGAGGTAGTTAATAAGAAAAGAATTATCAACATAGATTTAGTGTGATACTATCTAATAAAATTAATGTTGATTGGTGCGAGGGTAAAAACTAAGTCATACATTGATGTGACATCTAATATGATGTAATGGTAAGGGTTAGTAAATTATACACACGTAGCCGGACCAAGGTACGGGGTGAAATTCTCTAGATGCTGGACCAAGGATTTAGAGATACATAACTTATCGCTTTGCATGTAATACACTAGGAGGGGATTGCTATTACTAGGATTACGAAGTTATGAGCTTATGGGGAACACGTACACCCTAGTTTCCTTCTCAATTTGATAACAACAAAAGTTTGAATCTTGCTTACTAATTACTTTCATAATTTCCAAAATTTGTTACACAATCCCCCCCCTTACTTATTTGTCTTAGAAATACATTGGCTAAACGAATATAATCGTTATTGAACTTTAGTCTAAACCATATTCCTCGTGGGATCGACCCCAACTTACAAGTTGGGTTCTTTACGTGATAACGATCGCTTATGCTTTTGAAAAGAGGTGTAATTTGAGCGTATCAAATTTTGGCGCCGCTGCCGGGGAATAAGGCTTTTAGATTAAGTTTAATTACATTATTGAACTTTAGTAAAAAAAATCTTAATTTTACTTTTTCTTTTGTTTTTGTCTCTCTTAGGGTCTTACTCTAGTGTATGCCAAGTACACGGAGTCAAGGCGAACCACTTACTCCCTATGATCCCGAACTGAATAGAAATTTGCGGAGAATGAATAATCAAGGAGTTTCAGTTAACCATATCGGGGGAGAGTTAGGTGAAGGTGTTGGATTGCAACCTCTGAGGGTAATTGATGCGAATGATCATGCTTCAGTTGAGAATAGAATGGGAGATGCACTGAGGGCACAGGAACCACAAGGACCACGTCTGCATCAAAATTTCAGGGTCAACCTTAATATTGCCGATTCTGATGGACCTCTTGTCCTACCGTCTCTATCTCAGGGGCATACATTTGTGGTGACTAGTAGCTTGATGCAGATGCTTACAACAAGGGGCTTGTTTGCGGGGTTGCCAGCGGATGATCCACATGCTCACATAGCCAAACTTAATCATATATGCAAAAGTTGTATATGTCAATCAGATTGGGATATGAACGTCATTGGGTGCGTTGTTCCCCCTATCATTGACCGGAGATGCTGATGTGTGGTTCAATGAACTCCCTTATAACTCAATCTATACATGGGAGCAGTTGACAAAGGCATTTTTAGCAAGATTCTTTCCAGTGTCCAAGAAGTTGAATAAGAAGGATAAACTCAACAACTTTATAGCATTACCTGGAGAGTCAGTGAGTAGTTCTTGAGACAAGTTCACTTCCTTTATGAGGGGTGTCCCGAATGACTGTATTGATGATGATTCGTTGAAGGAGTACTTCTATCGAGGACATGATGATAATAGTAAGGCAGTGCTCGATACTATTGTGGGAGGTTCGTACGGTGAATGCACTTTTGCACAAATTACAGAGAAAATGGAGAAGATATCTCGAAATAATAAAGCCTGGAGCACTAGAAAGTCAGACACTGGGAGGAGCACATTTGTCGTTCAAGCTACAAACAACCAGCCCGCAGATGAGATTCACGAGGAAATGGCACAGATGAGAACTGAACTAGGGTTGGTGTTAAAGCATGTGACTGGAGGAGCGGAGAAGGTAAATGTTTTGAACTATTTGACTAGAACTCCACCACCGGCAGATGAGTATTATTTTGAAGAGAATGCTTATGCGGTGAATGAGCAAATGGGGGGTTTTCGACCAAACGCCCAAGGTTCCAATATGGATAATTGGTGCCAAGGTCAAGGAAACCAAGGTCGGAACTATGGCAATTACAATCATGAGGGTCAATATGTCCGGGATAAGAACTACAATCGCGACAACAATTACAACCGAAACAACCATGGCAACAAAAACGATCGGGCTGGACCTTATGTTCCTTCTCAAAATCAAGATTCTTCTCCTAGGGAAACTGGAGGTAATATGTCACGTATTGAGGATATGATGTAGAAAATGATGAGGAGGTTTGACGCGGCTGTTGAGAATGTGAAGGAGATGCGAAATGACTTGTCTAGTATTGGTAAAAAAGTTGACGCCCACGCAGTGTAGATCAAGCATCTTGAGCTACAGATGATTCATTTGTCGACTACATTAAACCCACGTCAACCTAGCACTCTTTCTAGTAATACTATCCAAAATCCAAAGAGTGATGGACATTGCATGGCAGTCACGACTCGATGAGGTAAGTAGACCATTAATCCACCTATGCCGTCTGGGTAGAAACTAATGCTAGTAAAGATGATGATGTGGTTAAAGTGACTGGAGAGTCCGAGAATGTGACAGAGGATAAAGAGGAGGTAACTCAGAAAGTTGTCCCCATACTCAAACCTCTACCTCATTTCCCACAAAAATTAGTGAAAAAGACTGAAGAAAGCAAATACCGCAGGTTTATTAGCATGTTGAAGCATTTTTCCATCAATGTTCCATTGATAGAGGCTTTGGAGCAAATGCCTGGGTATGCAAAATTTATGAAGGATATGGTGACCAAGAAAAGGGTCGTGAGCTTCGAGGATGATGATAGATTGCAACATTATAGCGCTATTGCTACTAGGTCCCTTGTGCAGAAGAAGAAGGATCCTGGTGCCTTTACTATGTCATGTACCATCGGGTTGTTGCATTTTGCTAAGGCATTGTGTGATCTTGGGGCTAGCATTAATCTGATGTCATTGTCGATTTACAAAAACTTAGGTTTGGGAGATCCAAAACCAACTGCGATGCGATTGCTTATGGCCGACAGAACTGTGAAGAGGCCCATAGGTGTGCTCCATGATGTACTAGTGAAAGTGGAATCATTCATCTTTCTGGCAGATTTTGTGATTCTTGACTGCGAGGTTGATTTTGAGGTTCCCATCATTCTTGGGAGACCATTTTTAGCTACGGGGCTCGCTTTGGTTGATATGGAAAAGGAGCAAATGAAATTTAGATTGAACAATGAAGAGGCAACTTTCAATATTTATAGGTCTATGAAGCAAAGTAGTGAGCTCCAATCGGTATCGATGATAACCTATAGAATTGAGAGTGTTTCTAAGGTGCAGGTTGAGGAGAGACTGGGTGTTGAGGCATTATCAGCGGTTATGATGAACTTTGAGAGTGATGGTATTGAAGAGTATGATGAGTTGGTCACCGCACTTGATAGGTGTGAATATCGATCGAAACCAAAGAAGCTGGAGTTAGACAAGAAAAATAGTGAGTCCCCACCCGCAAGACAATCTGTTAAAGAGGTACCGAAATTGGAGCTTAAGGCTCTACCATCACATTTGCGGTACGTATTCTTGGGAAAAGATGATACTTTACCAGTTATCATTGCGGCAGATTTGAATGGGTGACAAGTAGAGTGTTTGGTGTCTGTGTTAAAGATGTTTAAGCGAGCTATTGGGTGGACTATTGCAGACATTATTGGGATCCCTCCTGGTATCTGTTCACATAAAATTCAACTCATGCCAGATCACAAGCCTAGTATTGAGCACTAGAGAAGATTAAATCCACCTATGCAAGAGGTAGTTAAAAAGGAGATCATCAAATGGTTGGATGCCGGAGTTAACTATCCCATTGCAGATAGTAGTTGGGTGTGTCCGGTTCAATGTGTGCCCAAGAAAGGTGGGATTACTGTGGTCCCTAACGAGAGAAACAAGCTTGTTCCGATGTGTCGTGTGACTGGATGGAGAGTCCGCATGGACTACCGAAAACTAAATACTTGGACATAAAAGGACCACTTTCCTATGCCGTTCATGGATCAGATGTTGGACCGACTTGCATGTAAAGGTTGGTATTGTTTTCTTGATGGTTATTCGGGTTACAATCAGATTTATATAACTCCTGAAGACCAAGAGAAGACCACCTTCACTATCCCTTATGGGACTTTCGCCTTCAAACGAATGCCATTTGGATTGTGTAATGCTCCTGCCACCTTACAACTTCGTATGATGTCTATATTCTCTGATATGGTGGAGGACACTATTGAGGTGTTCATGGATGATTTCTCTGTGGTAGGTGACTCGTTTGATCGTTGCTTGAATCATTTGGCCGAGGTACTTAAAAGGTGTGAAGATTGCAATCTTATGCTGAATTGGGAAAAATGCCACGTTATGGTGAAATAAGGGATAGTGCTAGGTCATCGGATTTCTGAGAAAGGCATTGAGGTAGATAAAGCAAAGGTTGAGGTAATAGAAAAACTTCCTCCACCTATCTCTGTAAAAGGGGTTAGGAGTTTTCTTGGGCATGCAGGTTTTTATAGGAGGTTCATCAAAGATTTCTCAAAAATTGCACATCCGTTGTGCAAACTGCTCGAGAAGCAGTGTAATTTCTATTTTGATGATGCTTGTCTAAGAGCATTTGGAAAGTTGAAGGAGAAGTTAGTTACTGCACCTATAATTATTTCACCGGATTTGGGACAACCGTTTGAGGTAATGTGTGATGCGAGTGGAGTGGCGCTTGGTGTGGTATTGGGACAGAGGCGAGAGAAAACTCTCCATCCTATTTACTATGCTAGCAAAGCTCTAAATGTGGCCCAAAATAACTATACGGTAACTGAACAAGAGCTTCTTGCGGTGGTTTTCGCATTCGAAAAATTTCAATCCTACTTGCTTGGTACTAAGGTCATAGTGCATACTGACCATTCTGCATTGAGGTATTTGATGGCGAAGAAAGATGCAAAACCAAGGTTGATTAGATGGGTATTGTTGCTACAAGAGTTTGACTTTGTGGTGAAGGATAGAAAGGGGACTGAAAATCAAGTTTCTGATCAGTTGGCCAGATTAGAGGAAGAGGCGATGCCAAAGCTGGGTGATAGGACTAAAATCAATGATACTTTTTCGGATGAGTATTGGCTGCTTCTCATGATTTGATTCCTTGGTTTGCAGACTTTACAAATTATTTGGCAAGCGATTTGGTTCCTCCAAATTTGTCTTCTCACCGAAGGAAAAAGTTTATGCATGATGTGAAGAAGTTCTTTTGGGATGAGCCTTATTTGTATCTTAGTTGTGCCGATGGGATTATTCGTCGCTTTGTGCCAGAGGTCGAGATGATGGGTATACTAGAGGTGTGTCATTCATCGCCTGTTGGAGGGCATCATAGTGGTGTTCGGACTGCGCATAAAATTTTGCAATGTGGGTACTACTGGCCTACCATCCACCGAGATTCTCATGATTTCGCCAAGTCTTGTGACCGTTGCCAAAGAGAAGGAGGAATTTCAAAGAGGTAAGAGCTTCCTATGAATCCGATATTGGTGATTGAGTTATTTGATGTATGGGGCATTGATTTCATGGGTCCCTTTATGAGCTCACATGGAATGAAGTATATTCTTGTTGCGGTTGATTATATGTCGAAATGGGTGGATGCAGTTACGCTCCTCAACAATGAAGGTAAAAGTGTCACCGCATTCTTGAAAAAGAATATCTTCTCCAGATTCGGTACACCTAGGGCAATTATCAGCGATGAAGGTTCCCACTTTTGTAATAAGTTATTCAAAGCGCTACTTGAGAAATATGGTGTCCGCCACAATGTAGCCACTCATTACCGTCCGCAGACTAGTGGGCAAGTTGAAGTGTCCAACAGAGAGATCAAACAGATTTGGCGAAGACTGTGAATGCCAATAGAATGGATTGGTCAAGGAAGCTTGATGATGCTCTATGGGACTATCGCACCGCATTTCAAAACTCTTATATGTATGTCTCTGTAACGACCCTAAAAACAAACTAGAGTAACTAGAGCCTAACATGTGTTCGTTTGTGATCGTGTTGAGTGTTGATGGTATTTCGTGTGGTTCCTGACGGGGCTGCCCAAGTGAAGAGTTTTTAAGTAATTTCGTTTTTATGTGTTATTAGGTGGGGTTGATTTTAAATGGTTTATATTATATATAGATATATAAATGGTTTTAGGTTTTAAAACATTCCTATAACTCATTATTTTCCCAAAACAAGCAAGAGTTCTTCCTCTCTCTATATTTTCTCTCTAGAAGTTACCAACGAAGAAGAAGAAGAAGTGGGAGCTAGGGTTGTGGATTCAAGACGTTTTCTTCATCAAATTTCTTGGGGAATCTTAGTAAAGGTATGGGGATCCTTTATCCTTGATTTTTCTTCCTTTCAAGGAGCTTAATCCAAATAATTTCAAGGTTCTTCCAAAAACACAAAAGAACCAAATTTCGATTCTAAGCATGGGTTCTTGCATTAAATGATTTTTAATGATGTTTTATGTTATTATTGATGTTTGTTGATGGTTTTAAGAAAGAAAATTCCATGAACCCATGTCTTTCCATGTTTCCTAAATTTTGCCATAAAGTGGGTATATTGATTTTGATTCAATGCTAATAAAATTATGTTTAGATTGTTGTGGGCTGTTGATTTATGCCATTAACTATATCTAGTTGTGTGGAATTGTTAGTGAATCGGTTAATTGGGTTCATAGCCTTGAAGGGGCATTTTGTGAATTAATCTTCGTGATGATTATTGAACTATGTTTAGAATGAATTGTATTATTGGTTTCTTCTGTTATCTACACCTATCTTATGGTGAATGTGGTGGAATTTAGTAATGGTGATTATGGCTTTGGAGAATGGTAAGTTTACCTAACTTAATTGTTAATGTAAAGTTGATTTAGGATGGTGATAGATTGATGTGTGATCCACTTATGGTGGAGGTGTTTACTCATTGAATGTATTATGATCATGGCCTTGAAGGTATTATATGAATAATTGAGTATTACCATGATATTGTGTGGTGAATGTGATGTGAAGGAGTTGAATGAGAATCTAATAAAGTAAAGGTAATTATGTTGTAAATGCAAGGGGGTTGTGATTGAAAGCATGTTCTCTCTTAACACTTGTGAATGAAGATGATGGAATGTGAAGTGTCTTATATTGTTGAATGTCATCTCTTGACTTGGTAGATTTAGGTGCTCTTCTTGATAAGTGAAAAGCTATGTTGAATATAAATTGATAGGCTATGGTATTCCTTTCATATGTAAATGATGAACTCTGTTTCTAAGTTGGGTAGTGGTTGGTAATTTTTGCATATCTTGTTCTCTAGTACTTCGTTTGCAATGAATAAATATGATTTGGAAAGCTAACTCGTATACCTACAACTTTTATGTTTATGTAAAACTCTGATTTAACTTTTATGGACACGAAATATGGGACGCAACATAGGGCAAGTTCTG
>JAJOOO010019990.1:0-17447 GCA_029582685.1 Solanum piurae
ATCCTCCTAGCAAGCTGAATGTCCTTGGGCATGATGGTAACCCTCTTTGCGTGGATTGCACAGAGATTGGTATCTTCAAAGAGCCCAACGAGGTAAGCTTCAGCAGCCTCTTGTAGAGCTGCCACAGCACTGCTCTGAAACCTCAGATCTGTCTTGAAATCCTGAGCAATTTCCCTAACCAGCCTCTGAAATGGCAACTTCCTGATCAACAACTCAGTAGACTTCTGGTACTTCCTGATTTCTCTTAGAGCCACAGTTCCTGGCCTGAAACGGTGAGGCTTCTTCACTCCTCCGGTGGCAGGAGCTGACTTTCTGGCAGCCTTGGTAGCCAGTTGCTTCCTTGGAGCCTTTCCACCAGTGGATTTGCGGGCAGTTTGCTTGGTACGAGCCATTATGATTGTCTGCTAAATTGAAAAGCAAATTGAAATTGATAGATTGCGAAATGCTTTGATTGTGCAGAATGGAGAATTCGAGAGATATTATATAGGAGTGAAGTAGGCGGGAATCATAAGAAATTTGGAAAGGAGTTTGAAATTTTGGGCTGTGAAATTGGAAGTGAATAACAGTCGTTGGATTAAGAAGATTTGTTGTTAACGGTCGAGATCTCAAATGTAAATGTTTGCTAGGATACCAATCCGCGTGCTACTTTATTAACAAATGGATACTTGCCACGTGGATTATCATTTTCGCCACCTTACTTTTAAGGCATGGCTACAGATGGTAGGCCCGTATGGGATTGGACCTTGTTTGTGCTTCCATCTTAAAATTCGCTAAAAAGTGATTGATTTCATAAGGAAACTTACATAAATATACTATTTTAAGAAAATATTTACCATTTATAGCAATAACATTATTTTTTCATTTAATCACTTTTAATACAGTTTTAATACATATTACAAAGAACAATTTATTATTCACATATAATACAAGTTTTATTGATGAATAATACATTTATCACATAAATTAATACACTTATAATTCAATGTGTCAATTTCTTACCAAACAAACATAATATATTAAAAAAACAGTTATAATACATATATATTGCATACATAATTCACTTTTAATACATATTGCAGATTTAACATAGTATTGTTATAAATGATAATAAATAAAAAGTATCGGTAAAATCAGTAATTATTTATTAAAATGTATCAATCCAAGTAATTTTTTCATTTCATAATTGGTCAATTTACATGCATAATCCATAAGTTTATGTGGTTAGAGCTATCAAATTCATAATATTGAGTTATTGATAAATAAAATTAATGTAATATTTGATTTACAATTTTAAAAAATCACACAACCAAATATGTAGAAATTATTTTAAGTTAAAAGTCGTGCAATCTATTTGTACCATAATAAGTTCTATGAGATTCATGTTTACTTCTTTTTTAATTAAACATTAGTTGTAATCTATTTCTTTTCTCTCTAACATAAATAAAGACAAGCTACAAATTGAAATTATTTTGCATAAATATATTATTATTATTATTATTATTATGCCTTCTCATTGTGATCATGTTAATTAAATGTAAGATGGATAATCAATTTGAGATGGAAGTACACCCTCGTATTGGTTTAATTGGGCCTGGAAAAAAAATAAGATAAAACTTGAAATTTAATTTGGGCAAATTACAGAAATCGCATACTTTTATGGCAAAATTACAATTTATCCCTTAAAAGTTTATAATTACAGAAATCCCTCAAAACGGATACAATAATATAAGCGCTGATACATTAATATGATGCGCGAGATACATTAATTGTTAAGTAAGATATATTACATTTTATACATGATACACTAATCTGATGTACATTTTATACATGATACACTAATCTGATGCGCGAAATACAATAATATAAGCGCTGATACACTAATCTGATGCGCGAGATACAATAATATAAGCGCTGATACATTAATCTGATGCGCGAAAATGAGGGATTTTGGAAATTTATAAAACTTATAGGGGATAATGGTAATAAGTAAACTAAAATGTGGGATTTTTGTAATTTTTCCATTTAATTTTATTTCATATTTTATTTGATGTATTAGCATAAATCGGGACAAAAGGAGTGATATATATTATATGAAAATTTCATAAAAATACTATAAATCACAATAATTATCAATTAAAATATCTAAAAATATATATTAAAAATATTGGTTGACTCCCAAATTTACTGTCACTTAAATTGAGACAAAAGAACTAACATATATCAAGTAAAAGTTACGTGTAAAACGTACTATAAATGATAGTAATAATTAACAACTTAAAATATTTAAATACATGTTAAAAAATTGGTTAATTTCAAAATTTCATATGTATCACGTAAATTAAAACAGAAAGAGTAATATGTATTGGGCCCCGTGCTGGTGTTGCGAAAACCGAATATATAGAGAGTGATGAAATCACAACTGCTATATCTAAAGGTAGCTAATAAATAGTAAATGAGACAACAATTAAAAGAACACCAGGAATTAACGAGGTTCGGCAAACTTTTTTTTCTTTTGCCTACTCCTCGGACACAACCAACCAATATATATTTCACTCCAAAAGAGTACAAGTGAAATACTACAAGAGAGAAAGAAGATCAAATGCCTTTGAAGATGAGAAGGCAAGTGAGAGGTGTGTGTTACAAATGAATTAGGAGCTACCTATTTATAGGAGTGAATTCTTCATATTAATGTCATCCATGACATCACAATTTGTCAAAATGTCAAGATTTACCTTGTGAAACCATTTTATGGTTCACCTAAATTTCATCTACAAAAGGTGCTATCTTGACTTTTGTACCAATGAAGAATTATCTTCTTAACTATCAAATCTTCACATTAATTCATCTTTGAATCTTGTCAAATTTAACAGTTGGCACGGGTCGTATCTAGTATATATGTATACACACATGTGATTAGTTTTAGTATGACTACACTTATAAATACTTTAGTGTATGTAATATGTTTTACAAAATAAAACAAAACATGGGAGCTCAATTTAAAGTAGAAGACTTTACTCAGCGGAAGAAATTGAGTATAACCACTTTTAGAAAGTATTTTTAACTAGTCAAATGATTATTCACTTTTAATATCTACAAGCATTTGTAGTTAAATCGTAAAAAAATTCTACATTATTTTTTATTAGAGTTTGAACTTATTTCTGGAACGTTGTGAATGTTGAAATTGAGTTTGTGCTTCCATGAACTTTGTTACAACGATTATTTGATTCACTATTTAAAACGCGACAAAAAAAATTCCAAAATTTAAGTCTTTATTTGTGTAAGTTTTATTTTTATGTTTGTTAACATTACACAAATAAGGAAATTATTTATGACAATAGTACTTTAAAGAGATAAAATATAATAATATACTCGTAGCTCACAAACTTATGAGTACCTTTTTTGGTGTCCAAAATGATTATAATCAAAATTTTCAAAATAATTTGTTTTAAGAAACACTAATATCGAACTCGACAATGATAGTCAATGTTGAAAAAGCAATAACTTTGCGAAAAAACGATGCAGTAAGACACATATATGCTACGTGTTTTAATTTATTTTTTTTAAATAATTTCATTAATCATTGATGTGCAAAAATTTACAATTTGAGTCTGGCATACAAAACGTTGTACTTGATCATTTAGGGGAGTTTACTACGCTATACTTCGTCAAAAATATGATTATAGTCAAAACCTATGCGGGGTCATAGGTGATATGGGATGGTTTGTTCATTTTGATCCTGAAAGAGTGAATATCCCATTTGTCCATATTAACTAGCCCATTTACTTGATTGGGAAGCTTAGTATGCAAGTTGAAGACATAGATTGACTCAAAATTATGGCTCATGCTTGCCTATTTATCAGTTGGTCTATTGGCTTCTCGAAAATAATGCTTGATTTCAAAGCCATGTTTTTCAACTAACTATTGGATTTCATTGATGATGTGTAGAATCCTCCAAGAGCCTTTCCATTATTTTCTGGCGCATTTATTAATGAGGGGAGAGTCGATTTCTTCAATGTCCATTATTTACACACCATTTTATGCCAAACAACGTTGAAGTTGCTTCTGCCATGTTAGATGTTCCTGGTTCCAGAGGTATTGAGCAATCACAAATAATTCTTCCTTCGTTGTTTCTGACCACTCTCTCTCCTCCACATATACCACATAAACAACTTCCATCACTACTTATCTTGACAATGTGGGGGGATGCTTGTTCCATTTAATAACTCTGAAAACTCTTTGCTCAATGTTTGCTTCACAAGCTTTGCAGATTGCACTCCATTCCTCTCCTAAGTTAGCTCTTTTAAACTTCATTTTTAGAACATACGCAAATGTATTTAAAACCTTAGTTTTGGTCATATAGAAGGATACCCTCAAGTTTTCAAACTTTCTACTACATCTTGCTTCCCATAGCTACCACACTTTGGTCAAAGGAAGAATTTTGATTATATAGGTCGCAAAAATGTTGTGAGACATGTAGTTTCATCAATTAAACAACATCATCTTATAGCTTATGCTAGTGTAATCAATTCCTAGAGGACCTGCAAAAAGACTCTAAATTCTTTTAGCATGGTCAACTTGGCAGAAAAGATTGTTAGTGTCTTCTGTGATACAATCCATATTGTTGTTGTTACTACAATAGCAGGTAAGATCAACTTGAATACCAAACCTGGAGACTCTTTCATTGGTAGAAAGTTTATCTCTATTGACGCTCCATTTGAGGAAAGAGATTTAAAAAGAAATATCCTCATGCCAGTTTTTTTAGTTACTATTACTTCTCTGCCTACAATCACTCCAAGAGGATTTAATAGTGAAATTCTCATTGGATTCAAATGACTTTGTCTCTTCTGTTATTATGCAACACAATATGTAGCTCTTTAATTTTATCTTTAGCGTCCACACCAGGTTGATTATGAAACTTGTCCCAATCTCACATTTCATCAATGTAGACATATTTGATATTGATTTGTTGATGTTGTTTATTTTCAGGAACCAAAAGATATAGAGCACCAACATTAGTCCAATTATCATATTAAAAGTCCAAATCTCTTCTCCCAATGATCCATGTGATGTTATTATCCACCTCTTCTTTAATGTTGCAAATGACTATTCAACATTGTGGTTGGCTTTACTACATTGAGCCTTGATAGGGTATATATTGTTGAAGTATTTAGCTTCTATGAATTCCTTTATAGTGAAGTTGTGGTTCTGAGATTCCACCATTGTTTTGTTTGAAAAGCATGGCACGTGCCATCAAGATTTCTAAAGTGTGTTCCACCTTTCTTATAAAGGTAGAACAATCTCTTCCAAGAGGCCCAATGATACTCACCTCCACTGTCTTGCCCTGTCTAAAACAATCTAACAATGTACTTCTTTATAAGTGTAATCCCCGGAAACTAGTAGACCAAACTAGTGCCTAAAGATAGAGAGTTCTAGAGTTTGATGTATGAGGAATAGAGTCGTAGATGTGATTTCTCGTACTTAGAATGAGGGATTTAGGGGTTAAACGTCAAGGCACATGCTACCCCATAGTTTAGAAGACCATTTAAGATTTTATTAAGGGTTGCAAGGGCAAGTGCCTAGGCAAAGGGGCAAAGCCTAAGCCAAAGGCCAAGGCTGCCCCAAGCTTGGAGCACACTACATCAAGACCACGACCACGATCACGGCAAGTGGTGTGGACAACGGCTCGTGGTGTGGTTCGTGAGGCCAAGACAGTAGTCCCCTAAGGGCTGTCTCAAAGTGGCTTGCCTTCACAAGCCACTTCACGACCAATGGTCATGACCATGGTTCGTGAAAATACATTAGGATGAGGGAAGCCAAGACATTTTTAAGCCAAGTACTGCCCCACCTACACGACCAGTGGTCTTGACCACGGTTTGTGAGGGGTCTCGTGAAGTTCCCTTAGGTTTGTGGGAGGCAAGGCCTTGAGACCAAGCCACTACCTAAGGACCACGGATCGTGGGAGGTATCGTGGTCATTCCTTGGTTTTTTGAAGGCCAAGACACAAAGCCTTAGCCACTGCCCAAGGACCACGAGCAGGACCACAACTCGTTAGCTTGACCACGCTCATGAGGTCCTCTCGTGGTGCCTGGGAGTGGCTTTCTAGTGAGGGGTTGTTTAGTAAATTCCTTTTCAATTAATTTTAAGTGGGGGTCATTTTATACACCTATATAAAGTATTTTAGGTCATTAACCACCCCAACTAAGTCATTAATTCCAAAACCCTAAAAGATCCCAAAGTTTCTCCTCTCAAAATATTTCTCTCTCTAGGAAAACCCAAGAAAAAGAAGAAGGAAAAGAAGAGAAGGAAGCTAGGTCGAAATCCCTCCATTGTTTCAAGCTTAGTAGGGCTTTGAATTAAGGTATGTTAGCTTATTCATCTATGGGTTATTCCACCCATAGAGCCCCCTAGGTTTTCCCTCAATTGTGAAGTCAAAAACCCAATTCTAGCTAGGGTTTCCTTCTACACTGTGGGTAGAGTTTAGGTATGATTCCAATCTAGTGGATAATACCTGATTATGATTGTATTGGCATTTAATTGTAATATTATGATAAATTCATGTGATTTCTATAGTTAACCCTAGTCTATTTGATGAATGTGATATTTTGTGGACTTATGCCATTTGAGGTGAAATTGAAGGTTCATAGGTGATCTTCTTAAATCAATGTCATGTGTAGTAATTGTTCAAGGTTAGGAACATATAATCATGAATTGAACTAGACTTATTGAATATAAAGGATCATGACGTGTATAGATGATATTGAACCTTTATGATCAATTGTGACTAGAATCACCTAGTAATGAAGAATGTGATTGAAATACCTTGAAATTTAGGTATGAAAGATGATAGTAAGAAGTAAAGCTTTGAGCGTAAGGCATCTAGTAATGAATGTTAATCACTAGGGTTTTGAGAGTAAAGCCAATGTGATGAACCAGATGTGCTAAGGCTTTGAGAATAAAAGTCTAAAATGAGAATAGCAACCTAATAGGTAGAATTGTGGTGAAAGGCCTATACTCACGTAATCACATAATAAATTCTTGAATGAATGAAGTGATAGAATCAATTGCTTCATGATGATATCCAGGTCTAATGTAGAATTCTAGATATAGTATTATGCATGAATATGATGTGACATGAAAGGTTCTTTCACATAGAAAGATTCTAGGTTAAAAGGTTTTCTCACCTAAAATGAATCTAAGTCCTAGGACTATAAAATGTGATGAGGCTTGTGGTGATTCCCCTAAATGACCTTTACATGATAGGAATGTGAGGTGAGTTCCCTTACTCCTAATTAATTAAACATGAGATGATTACCCATGTCATTAGATGGGGAGTGTGAGGTGATTACCTTTTATGCATGACTCCCAAGGCAAGTGATGATTACCCATTAGCCTTTATGTTGATCATGTAAGCGATTACCTATAATCCTTATGAGATGATGTGGAGGCGAATACCTATATTGCATATTAAAATGGATATGGAGGCGAATACTTATATCACATTAAAATGAATATGGAGGCGAATACCTATATTCCACTAATATTGAACATGGAAGCGAATACCTATGGTTCATTGATTGCATGACTAGAGGTGAATACCCTTGTCTCTATAATTCATTAGTATGTATGACTAGAGGTGAATACCCTTGTCTTTAAATTCCATGTTATGTGTGGCTTGAGGAAATAACCCACCATTTCCCTTTATGTCTTTTATTTCATGCTGAGACTATTATACGGGCTTCGTCGCAAGAGATTTATTCTAAAGTTGTATTAGATGGTTTGATACAAAAGTATAGTAAAGACTTCCACTTGCTTTTATGAAAATGACTTTGATTGTATGGATAAAAGTTTTTAAAATTTCTATACATTTCTATTATCTTATGTTATGATATGCTAAGGGCTTTTACGAGACCCTTTCGGGGTCAAGTACGCCATGTTACATCTACGGGGTACCCTTGGATCGTGACAAAACTTGGTAATCAGAGCACAAGGTTTAGAATGATTCTAGGATTGTCTCAAACCACGTCTAGTAGAGTCTTGTTCAAAAATGTGAAGCGCGCCAAATTTATGAATAGGAGGCTATTGGATGCTTAGGAAATCTCACTTCTTCATTCTTTAAGTCGTGCCATAGAGTTTGGCTTTAGTAGGCCCTTCTTATAACCCATGCCCTATAGTTTTTCATGGTATGGCTAATACAAGGGCTAATGCTAGGAGAGATGAGGAAGGTGATGAAGATCAAGATGTTCCTCTCCAAGTTCCACATCGAGCTCCTTCTCAAGTTCCTATTGATGCGGGGGCAATGAAGAATATGGAAATAAGGTCGACTATGCAAATATTGACTCAAGCCATGACGGCCGAAGCTAAATAGGGAGGTTGTTGCTCCGGCTAATCCAAATGTGAATTTTGCAGCTTTGAGGGTGTGAGAGTTTTTGAGGATGAACCCTCCGGAGTTTTTTGGCTCCAAAGTGGAGGAAGATCCTCAAGGTTTTTATAGATGAAATGTATAAGGTGCTTGCCATCATGGGATTGACTTCGGTAGAGAAAGCGGAACTAGCCGCTTATCAATTGAGGGATATGGTATGAACAATAAAAAGATAATAGGCCGGTAGAAGCGGGCCTAATAGAGTGGGAAGGGTTCAGAGAAGCATTCCTAGATTGGTACTTTCCCCTAGAGTTGAGGAAACGAAAGATGCAAGAATTCATTAACCTTCGTCAAGGAGGTATGAGTGTGAAAGAGTATGCTCTTAAGTTCACACAACTATCCAAGTATGCCCCAACTCTAATGGCGAACTCAAGGGCTAGAATGAATAAGTTTGTGGTGGGAATGTCCGACTTAGTGAAGAATGAGTGTCATTCGGTAATGCTTATCCCTAGTATGAATATTTCAAGTCTTATGGTTCATGCCGAACAAATTGAAGAACAAAAGCTCAAGAAAATGAATAGGGAGAAAAAGAGGTCTAGATTGGATGATGATGATGAGTCGGATGGACTTGGTCGCCCTAGGTTTACACAAAAGTTCCCCGGGCAAAGTCCCTCAAGTACTCATATATTCAACCAAAAGAGGGTGGCTAACCCTAAGTCTCAAGAAGAGGGTAATGAGACTCTATTGCCGAAGTGTAGTAAGTGTGATAGAAGGGAGGATAAATGCTTATCGGATTCTAATGTTTTCTTTGGTTATGGTGAGTTGGGCCACAAGATAAGGCATTGCCCTAAGGTTGCTAGAAATGAAGAGGATAATCGTCGTAGATCCCAACCCTACCCTTCCTCTGGTCCTATTTGGTTGGGTGAAAAAGCTCCAAAGAAGAATAGGTTCTATAACCTCCAAGCTAAGAATGATCAAGCGTGATCTATTTATGTTACTATTGGTATGTGTTTCATGTTTCATCTAGATTCTGGCGTTTTTTGTGTTTTATGACTTGTGATATGATAGACCTTGATGTTGTCTTTAGTATGAATGAGCCTCATTATTGCTTTCATGTGATGTTTAGAAATTTTGGCATAGGCTTACTCCGAAGGGGAGATATTGTGTCTAGTTAGAAAGGTTATTGTGTGTCTATGTGTTGCCATGATTTCTTTATATGCATGTTTATGAAAATGCTTAGGTCTTATTAGGAATGACTTATGTGCATTGTTTTCCTCATGTTGTAGTGCATTTGAGTCAAATTACATATTGACTTCATGAGACGATTTGAGCATGCCTTAGTTTGGAGTTGAAAGATTCCTCCTTAAATGAATGCTTTTTGAGAGTGAATTGCATATGAGCTCCATGAGAGTATGTTGAGCATGTTATGACTAGGAGATGGTAGTTCCTCCTTGAACATGACTATTTATGAGAATTTCATTCATAAATTGGTTGTTAGATGTAGTTCCTACCTCCTTGTGTTGCATTGAGTATGTTTAGTTTGGGATTAAAGTTTTCCTCTCTTGTTGTGTGCATTTAGATATGTTGCATGGATGATAGGCTGCTAGTCTAGAATCGTTTCCCTTAAGAAGTGTTTAGAAATGTCATTCGAGGACGAATGTTCCCAAGGGAGAGATATTGTAATACCCCATAAACTAGTAGACCAAACTAAAGCCTCAAGTTAGGGTTCTAGAGTTTGATGTATGAGGAATCGAGTCGTAGATGAGACTTCCTGTACTTAGTATGAGGGGTTTAGAGGTTAAACATGAAGGCACGAGTTACACCCCATAGTTTAGAAGACCATTTAAGATTCTATTAAGGGTTGCAAGGGAAAGTGCCAAGGCAAATGGTCAAAGCCTAAGCCAAAGGACAAGGTTGCCCCAAGCTTGGAGCACACTACCTCAAGACCACGACCACCACCACGGCCAGTGGTGTGGACCATGACTCGTGGTGTGGTTCGTGAAGCCAAGGCAGTAGCTCCCTAAGGGCTGCCTCAAAGTGGCTTACCTTCACGAGCCACTTCACGACCGATGGTCTTGACCACGGTTCGTGGGAAGGCTCGTGAAGATGCCTTAGGATGAGGAAAACGAAGACATTTTTAAGCTAAGTACTGCCCCATGTTTATGACAACCTTCACGATCAGTGGTCTTGATCACAATTCGTGAGGGGTCTCGTGAAATTCCGTTAGGTTTGTGGGAGGCAAGGCCTTCAAGCCAAGCCACTGCCTTGGGACCACAACCATCACCACGACTCATGGTCTTAACCACGGATCATGGGAAGTCTCGTGGTCATCCCTTAGTTTTTTGGAGGCCAAGACACAAAGCCTTAGCCACTGCCCAAGGACCACGGGCAGGACCACAACTCGTTATCTTGACCACGGCTCGTGAGGTCCTCTCGTGGTGCTTGGGAGTGGCTGCCTAGTGAGGGATTGTTTAGTAAATTCCTTTTCAATTAATTTTAAGTGGGGGTCATTTTATACACCTATATAAAGTATTTTAGGTCATTAACCACCCCAACTAAGTCATTAATTCCAAAACCCCAAAAGATCCCAAAGTTCTTCCTCTCAAAATATTTCTCTCTCTAGGAAAACCCAAGAAGAAGAAGGAGAAGAAGAGAGTGAAGCTAGGTTGAAATCCCTCCATTGTTGCAATATTAGTGGGTCCTTGAATTAAGGTATGTTAGCTTATTCATCTATGGGTTCTTCCACCCATAGAGCCCCCTAGGTTTTCCCCCAATTGTGAAGTTAAAAACCCAATTCTAGCTAGGGTTTCCTTCTACATTGTGGGTAGGGTTTAGGTATGATTCCAATCTAGTAGATAATACCTCATTATGATTGTATTAGCATTTAATTGTGATATTATGATGAATTCATGTGATTTCTATGGTTAACCCTAGTGTATTTGATGAATGTGATATTTCGTGGATTCATGCCATTGAAGGTGTAATTAAAGATACATAAGTGATCTTCTTAAATCAATGTCATGTGTAGTAACTGTTCAAGGTTAGGAACATATATTCATGAATTGAAATAGACTTTATTGAATATGAAGGATTATGACATGTAAAGATGAAATTGAACATTTATAATCAATTGTGACTAGAATCACCTAGTAATGAAGAATGTGATTGAAATACCTTGAAATTTAGGTATGAAAGATGGTAGTAAGAAGTAAAACTTTTTGCGTAAGGCATATAGTCATGAATGTTAATTACTAGGGTTTTGAGAATAATGTCAATGTGATGAACTAGATGTGCTAAGGCTTTAAGAGTAAAAGTCTGAATGAGAATAGAAGCCTAATAGATAGAATTGTGGTGAAAGGCCTATACTCACCTAATCACCTAATAAATGCTTGAATGTATGAAGTGATAGAATCACTTTCTTCATGATGATATCCACATCTATCGTAGAATTCTAGATATAGTATTATACATGAATATGATGTGACATGAAAGGTTCTCTGACATAGAATGATTATAGGTTGAAAGGTTTTCTCACCTAAAATGAATCTAAGTCTTAGGATTATAAAATGTGATGAGGCTTGTGGTGATTCTCCTAAATGACCTTTACATGATAGGAATGTGAGGTGAGTTCCCTTACTCCTAATTAATTAAATATGAGGTGATTACCCATGTCATTAGATGGGGAGTGTGAGGTGATTACCTTTTATGCATGACTCCCAAGGCAAGTGATGATTACCCATTAGCCTTTATGTTGATCATGTAAGCGATTACCTATAATCCTTATGTGATGATGTGGAGGCGAATACCTATATTGCATATTAAAATGGATATGGAGGCGAATACTTATATCACATTAAAATGAATATGGAGGCGAATACCTATATTCCACTAATAATGAACATGGAGTCAAATACCTATGGTTTATTGATTGCACGACTAGAGGTGAATACCTTTGTCTCTATAATTCATTAGTATGTATGACTAGAGGTGAATACCCTTCTCTTTATAATTCCATGTTATGTGTGGCTTGAGGTGACTTCCCTTGTCCTTCATGATGACCTAAACATTTATGCCTTGAGGTGACTTCCCCTTGCATTTATGAACATGAGCATGACTAGTTTGGATTGTTGCTTTAGAGGCCTCTCCAATACATGCATGACTAAGAGGTGATTACCCTTGTCTTTATGATGTTAAGAGATGATGAACATGAATGATGAACCTATGGGGTCTTGTTCATGTATGGCACAAGCTTGCCTGACTCATGAGGTGTTGCTCTTATATGATGTATGCTTAGATAGGACTGTGCTATAGTTGCCTTCTTTGACATGATACGATTGACTAAAGGTGATAGTTCCCTTGTTTATATGAAGTAAGCTAAAGAATAAAACGAAAGGAAGGTAAGCATGACTATGTTGACTTCAGGGTTATGCTTAGTGTGAATGGTATTATGAATGCCTTTAATACATTGCACAAGTGTGCTTTGAGGTCACTCAAGAGTATGGTGCCCTTATGGTAGAAAAGCTTAGAGACTTGACCATGTATATAGACTATGATTAAGATGACCAAAATAGGATGCTTAGCTTGGGTGGTATTATGGGATGTTATCCATGCATTGCACAAGTATGCTTTGGAGGTTACTTGAAAATAACTCTTTTATGGTATAGATGACTAAAGGGTTGAATAAATTGTCTCTTATGCTTATAGTTGATGTTTATTGAAGTATTTCATATGATTCTGTCGTATGTTGACTAAACCCTTATGATATGCTCTTATGATATTATGCTAGCTAACATATTAAGTACATTTTGTACTAATGCATACTTTGCCTACATTCTAATCAAATGTAGGATTTGGAGACTAGAGTGTTATCTTGAAGCTAGGTTTCTAAGGAGTTGAAGATCTTGGTGAGTCCTCATAACTTCGAGAACAAAACCCACCATTTCCTTTTATGTCTTTTATTTCATGTTGAGACTATTGTATAGTCTTCGTCCTAATAGTTTTATTCTAAAGTTGTATTAGATGGTTTGAGACAAAATTATAGTAAAGACTTTCGCTTGCTTTTATGAAAATGACTTCGATTGTATAGATAAAAGTTTTTAAAATTTCTGTAATTTTCTATTATCTTATGTTATGATATGTTAAAGGCTTGTACGAGACCCCTTCGGGGTCAAGTACGCCATGTTACATCTAGGGGTACCCTTGGGTCGTGACAATAAGCTCAATGGTACCTTTGAGAGGGTTGGTAGTTGTAAGGAGATGAATCGACAGAGCAAGGAAAACATGTATAATCAAAATAACTTTTCCACCGGTGGAAAGAAATTTAGTTTGCCAACCTCTAGTCTTGTTGAGGATCTTTCTTACCATATTTGAGTAGTGGGAAATCTTATTTTTTCTAGTAATAAGATGGCAATCAAGGTATATAATAGGAAAGAGTTGATGCTTCATACTAGTAATATTCTTGAACCAATTAATAGTGGTAGCTTTGGTATTATTGGCCACTGCAAAATAACTTTTGTCCTTATTGAGTAGTTGTCCAGAAACTTCCTCATATACTTTCAGAGTTTTAAGCATCATTTCAAGGGCTTTCTTTCTACCATTACAAAATAGGTTAGTATCATCTACAAAGGATATGTAGTTTATCCTTGGGCCATTGGTGTTCATTTAGAACCCCTAGCAGCCTTGTTTATCATATAAGTTATTCAGCATTCTAGAGAGCAATTTAGCACTGGTGATAAATAAGAATGGGGATATTGGAACAAATAGCCATATCAACTATACATGAAATTCCATGAAGAGACATAAATAATCTCATCAACTATACATGAAATTCCAGCGACACATCTTAATCATGCATGGGTCATATTACTTCTCCGAATTATTTTAAAGTATAATAAACACATCCTTAACACAACCCAAAACCTGTATAGCCACTCACATGATGTGAGGTGTTTTACACTCGCCTCTAAATCATTATTATGCCATTGTCACATTAATAAACAGTCAGATCTAAAAAAAATCCATGTCAATTGATTCCTTCTTCTTCATTATCAACACTTACTCCATAACCAATAAACCCACTTATTTTGACCATTAAAACTCATAGTAATCACCATGAAAATTATAACTCACCACCAAATTTATCATTCACTACCACCGAATTCAATCTTCTGTCAATTTCATTTTTCTACCACAAAACATCAAAATACAGACCATATATTTTACCACCCACATTTAAATCCACCACAAAATATAACTTCAATCCTCAAACACTCAAGCTATTCAATCTGAATTTTAAAATATTAGATATTTTTATTAAAGTTTGTGACCTAACAAAATAAGTAAAAAATAAATTTCACAAAACATGGTCCAAAATCTCCATTGAAGAAACTACCTAATTTTTGAATTCTAATCTGAGAAGAATTCAAAATTTTGAGGTCATTTTTTTGTGATTGAATTTAGATTAAGAAAGGTTGATTGAAGTGAGAAGGGAAGAGAAATATGTGGGGTGTTATTGATGGAAAATTGAAGCGGATTGAAGTTGAGATTGGGATAGGAATAAGATGTCATATTGTTGGAGAATTGAAGCAAAGGGTGGGGTGGAGCTGGGATAGGGGTTGAGTAGGGGTATGGTGTGGATAATTGAAAAGGGAGAGGGTAATTCAATTATTTATTTATTTATTTATTAAAAAATCTCTAATTTAAATTGTACTCTTTATATGTTTTTTTTCTTTATATGTTGCCTAAATTAAATTTCTAATATGCAATTTTTTTCCTCATAGTGAATTTCAAGTTATGTATTTGAGTGAATAATAAAATCTCTCGACACTATACAAATTAATAAAAAAACACTGAAAAAAATTCTCCGACAATTTAAATATGTTTTAAAAAATAATTAAATTTGAATCTACACATAAAGGGGGAAAAGAAATTTAATAAAAGATATCAATTTAAGTTTATGTTAAATAATCAATTGTAATAATTAATTATAAAAATGTCCAATTAATAATGAACACATGTCCGTATTAATAAGATTTTAATACCTCTTTTTCATATTTCACATGCCTACAAGAGAGTGAACATGCTCTCAGTGCCACCTCAACACGGAAGAGTGTGTTTATTACACTTTAAAATAATTTGGGGGTAATAAAACTCATGTATAATTATGGTGTGTCGTTGGAATTTTGCGTAAAGTAGAGAGTTACTTGTGCTTTATCCCTTTATTATATATAACTATAGTTTAATAAAATTATAATTCACATCTATAATGTCCATTTAATAACTATTTTCCAATTTATAAGTGTACATTCCAATTAATGTATTTCTAGGCTTGATTCTAGGCATTGTATTTATCAATTATCTATATTTCCTCTTTTTTCTCTCCAAATTAGTGTATAACATGAATTAGCACAATGTTCCCTCTTCTGTGGATGATTATTTTTCTTATTTTTTACTTTCATGGATGATTCTTTCCAATCCTTTTAAATTCAAACTTATCGCCGTTGCACATTTTCTCCTTTTCTCTGATAAAGCGTCGTCATCAATGGCTCGGAATGATTTATTAAACTACATTGTCATCTATGAGAGAAAGTTTTGAAGCTTAACTTTAAATTGTGGATTCATGAAATTGTTACTAAAATTAATGGGTGATGTTTTGAAAGATTGAATAAGGCTGAAGAAAGAGAAAAGACATAAAGTTACCACTGAAGTTGTCTCGAATTTTTAAAAAAGACATCTTAACTTTGCAATCGTCCTATTACCCCACTAAACAATATTGAATTGATATTATTATCACTTTTTTATCAGCCCCAGATTTTAAGAAGCAAGTGTGTTCACACACCAATCACTACATGACATGTGTTAATTTAGTTAAAAATATATATAAAAAAATCATTCTAAGTTTTTTCTTTATCTTTTTTTTTTTCTTTATTTCTCTCTCTCTTGCTTTTTGACTTATTTTAATTTTGATTTTATCTTAAACTACACTTCATCTCCCCCTATTTTCAAGTTGATCTATCCCTCTATTTTCTTTCTTTTTCTTCACCCCACCCCCACGTCAAGTTGAATCCCTCTACCATTTTTTATTTTCTTTTCATTTTCTTCTTTATCTCCAATGAAATTCTTGTCACGACCCGATTTCTCGAGTCATAATGACACCTACTATACCCTACCAGTAGGTAAGCCAACCTGTAACCCAGAACATCAAGTAATGAGGGTAAGGGCAGAAACTAGCGAACATAATAATCTAAACAAGGACAACAATGCGGAAGCAACCCAAAATAAATATATACAGAAATCCCTCCCAGAACCTGGAAGTCACTAGTACAAAACTATCTAATAAAGAGTACAAGTTACAAAAGTGGACCACAACAAAGCGTGTCTCAAAGGCAACAAGACTAGCTAAAATAAAAGAGGGAGACAAGACAAACCCAAAACACCAAGTGCTCACCCTCGTCTCCGAATCACAGCTGCAAAAGAAGCCTGAAGCTAATCACTGCTAATAACTAGTACTGGGACATGCATCATGAAATAAATGCAGAGTGTAGCATGAGTACCAAAACAAAAGGTACTCAGTAGGCATCAAAGGTCGACTGAGTAAATGAGGTAAAAATAATAAGAAAGGATATAATCTAGACACAGAGAGGTCAAAACGGATATGAAAAGAAAGCACACGAGCATACCAGAAATAAACTAAGTAGAACTAAACTAAACCTAACTGGACCCCCATAAGCCCAGAAGGTACACTCGTGCGCAAGTTTAAATAAAACCTGAACGAACCCCCATAAGCCCGAATGGTACATGTCGCGCCCCATTTTTCCTCAAAAACGGGTTTTGATGCACGACCTAACAACTCTTTTGGGCTTTGGGTGGTTGAAGAGTCACCACCTAACGCATTAAGGCGCGTTAGGGCACCTATCTAACCTAGCTAAGTCTAACTAAGGTCAACGAACCAGAGATCAGGGTAAGGGTTCAAATTACCTCGAGGGGAAGGTGTTAGGCATCCCTCGAGGTCCACAAATGTGGGTCCCGACCGTATCTCATGCAATATGTGGGGGGTTACAAATAGCAATTAAGGTCATTTCATTTATTT
>JAJOOO010019991.1:0-12478 GCA_029582685.1 Solanum piurae
GATTCACCAGTCTGAACAACCAACAAGTGTGCACATGCAGACAGCACACTTACCGCAACAACCTCATCTATGGAAATTCCATTAGAACACATTCGCATAAACAAATCCAAAGCTTGTGTGTACATCCCATGTTGCTCATAGCAAGAAATTAAAGCAGTCCAAGAAACCACATCTTTTTCCATCATTTCATTGAATAATTGACAAGCCTCACTCATCCTACCAGACCTACCCAACAATACAATCATAGAATTGGATGCAATAACATTCTTCATAGGCATCTTATCAAAAATTACTTTTGCCTCATCAACATTTCCAACTTGAACATAACCTGCCAGTATCGAATTCCACGAAACCGAGTCCAGAACAGGACTTTCATCAAACATCTTCCTTGCATCAACCAAGCTTCTACAGACAGCATACATGTTAATCAAAGTGTTCTTAACATAAACATCCGAACCGAATCCCGTTTTAATAACATGATTATGAAACTCTTTTCCTTCGGCTTCGGATAATCTAACTGTGCTAGCTTGAACCAGAAGCGGAAACGTATAATTATCAATACATACATTATTTTTCAACATTGATTTATACAAAAAGATTGTATTTTGAGGCTGGTTTCGCTGTAAATAAGCTCTCATCATGGTATTGCAAATAAACCCATTTGGATTATCAATGTAATCGAAGATTTTATGAGAGTAATTAACGTGAATGAAAAGGGAGTCAGTGGAGAACTTGAGAATCCTACTTGCAGCATATGTATCTCTGATAAACCCAGTGGAGATCATTTGTGAAAGAATTTGCCCAAAATGCTTGGAATTTTGGCATTTTAGCAGAAGAACCTCCAAGATTGAGAGGTTTATGGTTGTTTTTGAGGTGAGTCTTTGAACAAAATTTGACTTGAAGGGTGAAAAGGCACATACCTTTGTCAAATTCATATAGCTATGTCCTTGTTTGTTAAAGTAATGAAAAGCGCTATGGATTATAAAAAAATTGTGGAAAATTGAGGTGACCGGAGATGTCGCCGGAGCATTGAGTTCCGAGGATCGTAGATTTTTATTTGGGTTTTTCCAGTTTGTTTTTCGCGCCTTTCTTGTTTTGATATTATGCGAGAACAGGGGGGTCTATTTAAATTAAATTCACTTGCGTCAGTTTTCGGTCAGTCCCTTCAATTTCTCTTATGTTTGAAACAAATTACTTACTAAAATAATAATAATTTGGATTTCGAGAGTCATATAATTAAGTTTTATAGTGTATTTAGAGATAAAATTTTCAACTTTTAACATATTTTTAAAAATTACGTAAAAAATAGTATAAGTCATAATAATTGATAATTCTCAAAATTATATAAACAATTACGGTAAAAAATAGACTTATTTGAATCTCAAAATTTTAAAGATACTACGTAAATTGGGACTGGTAAAGTAGTCACTTACTACTATCTTCATCCACTTTTAATTGTCATGATTTCCTTTTTAGTGTCAAACGATAAAACTTTGACCAACATTTTACGATGTATTTTTTCAGCATATTGATATGCAAAAAATTATAATTTATAGTACTTTTAGTATAGTTTTTGATATTTAAATTTTTTGTTTAAAATATCAAATTATTATAATCTAATTTAACTTTAAAAATTAGTCAAATTGACTTTTAAAAAGTGCAATATAACAGTTATAAATAGACGGGAAGTAACAAATTACTACTAGCCACTCATCTTTTCCACTCCTCTCATATTTTACAAAAACACGGCAAAATATCAACCTCCAATAAATATTTTAATGATATTAAGACTATATATAAAATTTGAATAATTTAAACCTATTAAAAATTGGGAATTAATTTGTGAAAGAAGAGAAGAAAAGTAAATGCACTAAATAAATTACTCCTATTTGGTTAAAAATTGGGAGTATCATTTAAATAATTTAGATTCAAAGCTTCATTAAATATAAATAAATAAAACTTAGGGACCTTTAGCACAAGGTTAGAAAACTTTTTTTTGTTTTCCTATTTGGTGTTTGAAATTTGTATTGGAGCGCCGACTAGGTTTTCAAATCGCATATTGCAGAATCCACTCAAGGTTAACACTCCCAACAAGGTTAGAAGGCTTTCTTATCCTGCCACTTTCATCTTCGCAATTCACCTAATCAACAACATCTGAATTGCTTCGATTATTGAGTTGTTTTATTTTTATACCCATTGATTTCAAATTATTAGCATTTTTTTTAATGTTGACCTTTTCTATTCGACTCTTTATGCTAGGATTGTTAAAGAGAAATCGTTATGAATTAAAATTTGTATAAAGGTTAAGAGCGATGATTATGGCTTTCATCCATGGTCTCTAACTTAGCGATTGAGAAAAATACATAGGACAATTTGATATTTGTACAACTATATATATATATATATATATATATATATATATTTAAGTGAATGAAACATGTGACGATACAATTAATTTTTGATATGTATTATTAGTGGAAAAATAATTTAAAACAGAAGAAATGTGTACAACATATTTAGAGAAAGATTATGATGTAAAAGTACCAAATACATAAGGGATGTAAAAATAATTTGGCTACAAAGTCAAACTTAAAATGGTGTTTAATAGATTAAACTCCTAGAATTAAGTGTTAAAATGGAAGGAAAAAAATGACATGTTTAAAGGACTATCTATCATATATTTGCAATAATGCTATTTCAAAAAGTGCACTACTAATATGTAATTTTATAAGTGAGGTTGAGTAGAATTTAACTTAGGCATTATTTATTCTTCTTTCGTAAGGGTAAAAAGACGATTTTGGAAAATTAATCCTACTTCAAAATTATAAGGGATTGTTTGGTAGTTGATTTGGAAATAATTTATATACTTCCTCCGTCCCATTTTATGTGGCATCATTTTCTTTTTTGTCGGTCCCAAAAAGAATGTCACATTTCTTTATATGGTAAGTATTTAAAGGTACGATTCCTCTTTTACCCTTGTTGGTCCCACTTAATCTTAAAAATAGTACTCCAATACATTTATAAGGAGAGAGAAAAATGAGTCTACTTTTTAAAGGGCAATTTGGTAAACATTTCAAATTCTTCATTTATTTCTTAAACTTCGTGTCCAATCAAATGTTGCCACATAAAATGAGACGGAGGGAGTAAGTATTAAATGATATATCATAAGTAACGTCACATTTGATAACTAGCTAGGAAGTAAGTTATGCAATATTTGATTGCAATTTAAAAACTCGCATAATTAATACATTTATAAATTATGTAGAAATCTATGCAATAAATAATGGAGTACATGAATAACTTAATCTTACATAAATAATGTATAAATCTCTTTATAAATAATTCATGTATTACTAATACCAACGATACGAGCACCAAACGACCCCTTAAAAAAAGTTAAAATGTGCCAGCAACCTCCAAAACAATCTGGCCAAAACTTGTCATTCTTCTTCACCGTCCGTCTGTCAGTCTTCTCTCCGCCATAATAAAATTCTTTCAAATCTCATATAAACCGCCAAAACTCAAGAATCTTCCTTTCATCTTCTTGCAGCCATGGAAACTGAAACTGAAATGCTCAATACTTACTTCTCAAATGGCGCAGAAGTTGAAATTAGCAGTGATGAGGACGGTTTCCGTGGCGCGTGGTATGAGGGAATAGTGGTACGACCCATTCAGAAGAAACAGAGGAGGAATAAAGACGACGACGACGACGAGAGTAGCAATAAGCTGCGGGTGTTGGTGGAGTACAAAACACTGATGGCGGATAAAAAAGGTAAAAGGCCATTGAAGGAGGCAATGACCTTAGTTCAGCTGCGTCCACGGCCGCCACCTGAACGGAGGAGGAAGTTCAAGGTCAGTGATGAGGTGGATGCTTATTACAATGATGGGTGGTGGGAGGGTGTGGTCATGGAAGTGTCGAGTGATGGGAAGTACTCTGTGTTCTTCAGGGGAACAAGGGACCAGCTGGAATTTGAGGAATCTCGGATACGGATCCATCGTGAATGGGCCAATGGTGAGTGGACCCCACCATTTGGGGACGAAGGAGAAGAGAAAAAAAAAGAGGAGGTAAGTTCCTTTTTCGTCTCGGATATGAATTTCCTTTAATCAATAAAATGTGTTAGAGAACTTGCAAATTCTTGCTTGAATGGCGTTACCTGGCTTCTTACTTTTCTATTAGGCTCTTTAGGGTTATCAGTGTGTTTTAGCTCCCAATTTACTTAGCAGAAGCTAAGAAAGTTAGAGTGTTAGACTAGAAAATACTCTCTATAAGTTCTTGGGATACAGTTTAAATCTGTTGCATTTCTTGGGATAGTTGATTTGAAGACTTGAGAGGGAGGATATGCCAATATGCATTGGAACTTCGCAGATATAGGGGAATCGAACAGTATTCTGAGTAGAATCAGTTTACACTTACTGGATAGGGTGTTTTTATTTTCAGCTGATCAAGGGAAACTTGAAAGTTCAAAGAAGTCTACTTGCTAGTTTCTCACCTTTATTTTTTTTGAAACTGGTAACTTTTTGTATTCCTCGGCGTTAAGGGCGATGCTGGTAGCCTCAAAAAAGGTATTACAAAAGAAAAGAGAAGATAGAATACTTACAAAAGCCTAAGCCTAACGAAGTACTAATTAGTAGGTTATAAAATCTACTAGTTGGATCTCTTCATCTATATCTTGTGCTTTACACCAAAAGCCTAAGGAAGTAATAATTTCCCATTTAGTCTTTTCTATAGTACATTCTTTCCCTTAAAAAATTCTCTCTCTTTTCATATGATCCACCATATGCAAGTTAGAACTGGTCTCCACCATCTCTTCTGACTCTTGCTGCCTTCCCTTCTAATCCAGCAGCTTAGCAGGCCTGATGTGTGTTCTGGCATGGTCCAGTATATGTTGGCTATGCTGGTAAAAAAGGGCCCAAATCTATGTTGCTCGGACTCTTCTAAAATGTCAACGGATGCATGTAGGTTTCTCCTAAAGTAATGTTTTTTTGAAGAATCCAACACGGGTGCGGAATCGAAAGTGAAGAGTCCACACAACTTAGGCCCAAACCTTTGTTGTGTTACCTTATAGTGAAGAAATAGGTGTCTCTAGAGCTTATTTGCACAAAAAGTACCTTGAGGCAATGATTCCCCTCTTTTGCAGAGCCTCATGACTCAAGCATGCTCTTCTGGATACCAACCAAGTGAAACACTCCACTTTGGTTGGAGCCACATTCTTCCAGAGATACAACTTGAATATCATAAAAGCTGTTAGAGTGGGTAAAAGTCCCACATTGGTTGGGGAATGGACTGGTGGTCTCCTTATATGGACTTGGGCAATCCTCCCCTCATGAGCTAGCTTTTGGGGTTGAGTTAGGCCCAGGTGCCATATCTTTACATGGTATTAGAGCCAGGTCCATCCCCGTTTGGGCTCCCGGTCCACGCTCCAGTCGGGCCTGGGAGTGAAGGGGGGGTGTTAGAGTGGGTAAATGTTCCACATTGGTTGGGGAATGGACTGGTGGTCTCCTTATATGGACTTGGGCAATCCTCCCCTCATGAACTAGCTTTTGGGGTTGAGTTAGGCCCCAAGTGTCATATCTTTACAAGCAACACGAAATGTGCTTGAATATTTACAAAACGATACAGCTTCACTTCAAATCAACATGGATTTAAGTGTGTGTTAACAGAGATTCTGCATCATTAATCAAATCCTCTTTACCGCTCAGGTGGAATACTATTGAAAAGAAGTAGTACGAGATGACTATGCAAGTATATAGGAGTATAAATGGTATCGTCATTGATAAAAATAATTATTTTAAGGCAGGCTTCTGAAATCTCTTGTGACCAATCTAGCTTCAGCATAGATGCTAAACGCATGCGCCCAGAAACAAAATGGGAGTTGGAAGCATGTTTCTATTATTATATCCAACTGATGAGCAAATCTGGCACTTGAGTTCATCTGAAATATGTCTATATTTACCATTTCTTTTCATGATTGTAATTTGTACATGTCTGTATGAGATAACACATAAACAAAAATTATTTAAATAGGGCATACATTTTTCAAGTTTCAGACTTTCTCTCAGTTCTGTTCATGTGTTTCACTTTTTGATTTGTTTCTTCTCTCTCCCCGCTTAGTTTGACAAAAACTCTCAATTCTGTTTTTGTGTTTCACTTTTTGATTTGTTTCTTTTCTCTCCCCACTTATTTTGACTTCGGCATGAAATACAGAAACTTGTATCTACTGAAACGAAACCCAACAACGAAGCTGCAGAAATTTTTAGCGAAGGGTCATTAGTTGAAGTCAGCAGTGATGAAGAAGGTTTTGAGGGTGCTTGGTTTGTTGCAACTATTGTTAATCTTTTAGATAATGGTAACTACCTGATAGAGTATCAGACCTTAAGAAACAATGACGATACAGCGTTTTTGCAAGAAGAAACTGATCGTTTGCATATACGACCTCGTCCACCTGATATTGGATCTTTTGAAAGCTTCAAAGTCCTTGAAGAAGTTGATGCTCTGCACAATGATGGCTGGTGGGTGGGTGTGATTTCTAAAGTACTTAAAGGCCAGAGATACAAGGTTTACTTTAAGGTGAGCAATGAGGAGTTGGAGTTTAAGCATGCTGATATAAGGCTGCATCTGGACTGGACCAATGGAAAATGGGTCAGAGCTTCCCAGGTACAGTTTCCTGGATGACCGAATTAAAAATCCATGAATTAGATTAAATTTTTTCTTGGCATGGAAGACCACACATTTCTGTCCTGGAAAAAGACCTGCTTTTCTTGTATTGTTATGTGACATTGCTTTTTGATCTATATATGATGGCAAAATGACTTGTGAAGGTAAACTTGCGAATAAACTGGAAAGTAATTTGCAGGTTCTGTTTCCTTCCTTCAAGTATGTGTGTACTCATAGACCTTCTGAAATCTGAACTCCAGCTAGGCTAAACACTGGTGATACTGTAATGTTTGATAGCTCTTATATTGGAGGAACAGAGTTCCGGCCACCCATCCCCCCCGACCCTAACATGAACAAACCCTCTCTCTCTCTCTCGATGTATACCCTCGATCCCTAAACAAATCCTAGATGCTTTTATGCCAAATTTTGGATCACCACAATATATGTGATTCTAAAGAAACAGGATCCAGAGCTAGCTGCCATAGACTGCCTAGATCTTGTTCAGTATGGTAACTTGTTCATACACATTTGGTTACTTCTCCTTGCTCTAGCTGATATCCACTGCCCACTAGCCCTAAGAGTTCCTGTAATAAGCTTCAATTTCATGACTAACATTTCCTAAGAGATATTTGGTACTTGTATGTGAACTAGACTAATACACTGCTGCACATATAAACTCCTTAGCTAATATTATTATCTTAAAGCTATCAACATACTACTTAGATATGTATCTTACATTCAATTTGATCAATATTGACATACTTGATTTTCCAGGCATTAAAGTTGTGATTTTCGAGATATTGCAATGCTGGTAGATCTGCAATCAGGATTTGTAGTGTAGCTTCTTAATGGTATATGCTTTTCTCTTAGTCATTTGTTCATTATTCATCTTGTACTGAAGTTGTGATGTATATATAAAAAAAAAGAAATGTACGTTAGGTACATACTTATCTTCCTATTTGAGGAGTTGGAAAAATACTATGTTGGTGGCAAAAGTATAGTCTAGTGCTTTATTTATAATGGGTCTAAAAATTGGTCTTTCGCTATTGTTGATTCCAACAGTTTTACAACAACACACCCAGTGTAATCCCACAAGTGGCTTGGGGGAGGGTGGTGTGAACGCAGACCCTTACCCCTACCTTGTGAAGGCAGAGGTTGTTTCTTGTTTCTAAAAGACCCTCAGCTCAAGTAAAACAATTCAATGGTTTTCTTAGTGTGAAATTCTAGTTTTCTCTTCAAACTGTAGAGAGGCTAACTAAGTTCTGTCTTGAGGTAACATGCACCTCTATGTATACCATCTCTGGCCCCTTAACCCCAATTCTCATTGTATAATTATCTTAAATCATCCTTTTGATCCCTATTCTCTTTTATCATTCCCCTAGACTCTGAGGCGCTTTTAGCTACCATCAACTACGACTATAGATTATAGATATAATTGCCTTTTCTTTCAGACTGTTCAAGCTTTTACCACCTGCCATGTGTTCATTTTAACAAAGCTCCTTTTGTTTTTAAAACGGTTTCTCAAGTTGCCTTGATTTCTCATCTCTTGATTTTCTTTTACCTGGTTGTCTTGCAAATCAGTAAACAAATTTTTTCACCCTTTCTCTCCTTTGCCTATTTCCCCCGGTAATGCCTTGTTTGGGCTGCCTATTCCAGCTTATCCCCTTGTCCCATCGGGCATCTAGTGTCCATCCTTCCCCTTGCGGGCTCGCCTTGCCTTGGTCATAGCTTTCTCTTATCTTGACTGTACTCAGGGGCTCATGCCCAAAATGTAGGCTGCCCTTGTGCCATCCCTTCATGTTGTGGCGACTATTCTTTTACTACTTAGGGTTCCTTATTTACAAAGGACTATCAACTGTATTCCTCATCTAAAAATCCTTCTATGCACCAACAAGCAGGGATTCCTGACCATACAGAAGTTACTTCAGCCTCTCCTTTTGAAGTTTAAGTTCTTGTTTTGTATCTTTACTCTGTCCCTTATGCCTGCATGCTTTTCCAACATCTATGTAATTTTTTTGCATATTGCAACTACATTTTCATGGGCTATTTGGCAAAAGAATAAATTCCTCTCCATGATATTCTAAGTCTGCGAACATTCATCTAGCTTCTTCTTTTCCTTTTTGTTTTCTCGACCTCCTTTCCTCTACTGATTAATAAGTCTCTCTTACCTGAAACAAGAATCTTGTACTTCATTTCATTGTTTCAATAGCTTACTTCCAACTCATGATTCCTAAGCTTAGTAAGGTTGATGCATATATAGTTTGTTCGAGTGTGTCACACTGTGTCTTTACTACATCCATTTTTGTGCAACTTTCGAGCTAATTTAGTGTTGCATATGTGAATTGTTTGCATTGAGGTTCTTGATTAATAATACTTTATTAAGTAAGTTTTCAAGTTTAGCCATATCTAATCTCTCATTTACTTGCCTCTGTAGGTTTAACAGATAATGTGGTCTGCTCTGGATTGTAACATATATTAGGATGTGTTCCTAGTTGGATTAGAAAGATTGTGGCCTATCAAGAATTTGAAAATGAACCCTGTACTCCTTTAGAGAAGCCTTACAGGTGTGTCAATATTGTTGTGCTAAGTTAAATTGTGTGTGTAGACTGCTCCTAGTGTAATCCAAGCCTACGGACAACATCAGTTGTTGTCAACTTCAAGATTCATGCACTTATATAAATTTGTACTTCTTTTGTTCTTAATTTTCTTAATGTTATGGGGAGGAAATATTATTAACATTGTCAGTTCTATCATGTGAGTTTATCCTATGTATGAACGTACTCAAAGGAGATCAGTGTAATTTTAAACTATGTATTTATACGTTCTCAAAAGTTGATTGTCATTTGATCAGGAGATCACGGGTTGAAAAGAGTCTCTTATACAAAAAGAGGGTAAGGTTGTTGTACATTAGATTCTTATGGTCCACTTTTTTCTGGGCTACTCTGACTTTGATAGCCATGGCCGTTGAGATTACTACAAAAAGAGTAGCACGTTTTTCTTCGTATTATTATATTAATAACGTTTATATTTCTTTTTTTGAAGATGTGAACTAAGAAGTTAATAGAACAAATATAGCTGAAAAAATTAATTAAACTTTGCATCCCGTAAATGTAGCCAAATTGCACTTTCATTCAGCAACTTGATCAATTTTGGGAGGGCAAAAAAACGTGGCAGATTGATACTCACTCCGCCACAAATCGTCTGTTATGATTTTTAAAAATATTTACTAAATATAATGTATCGTTTACTAAGTTCTCACTATTATAAATATTTTTTGAGAATTGAATATTGTTAAGAACATGATGTATAAGGTATAGTTGGATAAACATATAATTTTTTATCTTAAATTTTTAAAGTAACATTTATAATGAGACGGAAAAAGTATTATTTTGTCATTTTATCTTAGTGATAATTATTCTTAAACACTATAAATACTTTAATTATCGAATGATGAATGACAAATAGAGAGATTATATATTAGTAGTAAAACACGAAAAGGGGGGAAATAATCAAAAACTTCTCCAAATTAATTTTAAAAAATTAAGAAGAATGAGAAACACGACATGTAACTAATAAAAAAAAGGAAAAACTATAACAATATACTACTTAAGACTTTTATTAACAATATATACACATACTTCTATTTAATTACAAACGTAGTTTATAAATTACCTACATAGCAGATTAATTAATTTTCAATTTTAATTTAATTATTTAATTGCAATTTCCTTCTCTCCTCTTTTTGAGATTATGTGCCTTACTTATCTCCCCAATTAGAGTTCTTAATATAAACGTTTCTGTCTTTTCAATTATTATTTTATTTTCTTCCTTTTTTATTCAATCAATGTAAAGTAAAAACTTTTTATGTTTTCAACAATTCACTCTTTTCTAAATTTTTATTGAGAGAAATTTTAGTCATTGTCCTTCTCTCTTATGTTCATAGGTTAATCACTTGCACCATTTTTTTTTATTTTCACTTAAGTTCATTATTCAAGATTATATTTTCATAGTTCGGTTAAAATTTGAGGAGGAAGCCCATAAAAAGTTCTAGGCTTAACAAATCAATTATAGTTGTTGGTTGAAGATCCAATGACAATTGTTGATGAATCAATGTAGGTATATTGTATTTATTTAATAGTTTGGTACTATAAAATGTTTGGATTCTGATTATTGCTCTATTTTTTTTTATTGTGATTGTGGTTTGAATACTTGTGCTTTCACAGAATTTGTTTGTTGAGGAGATATGAACATTTCAACATCAATTTTTTATGCTGCAAATTTTCATTGGAGATATGAAGCATTACTTTGGAACTACGAAAAGAGGAAGATTGACACTGGTACTGTTAGTGAAAGTGAATCGACTGAAAGTGGCGTTCAGTTGATTCGGAAAGGTTAGGTTAAGAAAGAATTTTATAAAATATGGTTATTGAATTGTTGTTCTTTGTAAAATGTTATTATTACACTTTTGGATATCAGCTTAATTACTATTTTCAATCAGTTTTGGTGTTTATTTTGTGTTCAATTAACTCACAAATACTTTAATTGGTATTTTCCATCAGATTTTGGTGTTTTTTTTTGTATTTCGATATGTTTTGGTTCTTAGTTGTTTGTGTATATATTGTCAAGTTTAATAGTTCATTGTGTGAGGTTAGTATATTATATCAACAATTCAGCCATTAATATAATAGGCAGAACGGTAATGTATTTTCGATCAGTTTTGGTACCTATATTGTGTTTAATTAACTAAAAGCTACTTTAATTGGCATGTTAGGTCATTCTTGATTAGTTTTAGTGTTTTTATGTATTTTGATCAGTTTAAGTTCTTAATTATTTGTGTATAAGGTTTCAAGATATTGTGTTTATTGTTGTGTCAAAAGACCTCTTTTAAGTTAATTAATTGTATAGATATCATTGTACGAGGTTGGTATATTATACCAACAATTCAGCCATTAATATACTACCGCTTACATTTTACACTAATATTACGAATAATATTTTAATTTGGTGCTTATATTGTGGTTAATTAACTGACAGATACATACAATTTTGTTTATGTATGTATTGTCAAAATGTGTCATTGTGCTGTCAAAATATTTTGTTTAAGCTAATTAGTTGTTTTACATATTCATCATGTGAGGTTGATATATAATAACAACAATTTAGGCATTATATATCACCAATTAATTTAAACATTAGTATCTATGTCACCAAGAAAATAACAATGTATTAAACCAATATACTATCACCAATGTTACAACAGTAATTACACCAATATTATGAACTGAGCCTTTGAACTAGCCAATCTATTTTAAATATTACATTAATATTACGTAAATCATACAAATAATAGTTTGCGCAACAATTTTTTCACAATTTTTTTTTTACACAAACAAGCAAACACCAATGATATAAAAGTCAATACACCAAAAATATGAATTAGCCAATCAACATTAACCAATATTGTTTAAACTGCAATTAACATTCATTAAAAACATCTATATTTCAACAAAAATTCAAAAGATTCAAATGTATACTTGTTTAAACAAAAAAAAACACCAATGTTAATTTTGAGCCGCAAATTTTGGGCAATTTTTTTCGTTATACCCCGATGTACCACATTTATTATGAGTGACTTTACACCTTTTGAATTTTCCTTCGTTGAATCTCTTCTTACGATCGTTATTTGATGGTCTGCCTTGTTGTTTTCTTGCAATTGGCGGTAACATTGTCTCTTCTATAACATGTGATGGAATATCCAAAGTGCTTTTGCAAGGCAATTGTTCAAATGAGATTGCATAAGTATCTTGATAATTCTTATTACTA
>JAJOOO010019992.1:0-12250 GCA_029582685.1 Solanum piurae
AATGTTGAGTAGCTCAACTATTCTATTGACCTCCCAATCATTTAGATGTCTTCTAAACCTTAGATCCCACCCTTGATTATCTCTCATTTCTCTGATTGCAGCCTCTTTTTGAAGGCTCATGTTGAACAAAATAGGGAACCTATTTCTCAAAGTCACCTGATCCACCCATTTGTCTTCCCAGAACAAAGTCCTTCCACCATTCCCTACCTTGATTTTGCATTTGTTAAAGAATTTGATCCATAAATTTCTGATGGATCTCCATACTCCAGATCCATAGGGCTGTGTGGACAGGTTGGTGATCCACAAATTCTCCATACCAAACCTAGCCTTTATTGTTTCCTTCCAGAGAGCTTGTTCTTGTGAGGCAAATCTCCATAACCACTTCATAAGTAAGCTTTGATTCTGGATTTTCAGATTCCTAATCCCCAAACCTCCTTCCTTTTTGCTGAGAATGACTTGGTCCCATGATTATTAGGATCACAATTTCCTTGCCTCAAAAAATTCCTCCTAATTGCATCCATTCTGTCAATCACATTTGCAGGCATATGGAAAACATACATCATCTATGAGGGTAGAGCATCTAGCACACTGTTGATGAGTGTGACTCTTCCTCCCAAGGACAAATATTGACTTTTCCAGTTCACCAGCTTCTTCTCACACTTTTCTAGAATGTTGTTCCAAATACCTTTTGACCTGCTCTTGTCACCCAAAGGCATGCCAAGGTATGTTGTGGGGAGATCCCCTACCTTCCCCCCTAGTATATTTGCAAGCATGTTTATCCTAGGCACCTCATTGACAGGAAAGATGAATCTCTTTCCCCAATTGATGTGTAGGCCTGAGATGGCTTCAAAAAGGATCAGAATTACTCTCAAGTACTTTAGTTGAGAGCTGTCTGCATCACAATATATCAATGTGTCATCCGCATACTGTAAGTGGGAGATGGCCAGACCTTGTCTGTCATTCATATTAGCATTGAATCCTCCTATCCATCCTCTTGTTTGGGCTGTTCTGAGCATGTCATTTAGGCCCTCCATCGCCAGGATAAAGAGGAAAGGAGATAAAGGATCTCCTTGTCTCAGTCCTCTCTCTGATGAGAAAAAACCAGAGGGGCACCATTTATCAAAATAGAGAACTTCACAGTTGTAGTGCAAAACTTAATCTATTTTAGCCATTTTCCTCCAAAGCCCATGTTTTCCAAAGACTTCCAGAGAAAGCCCCAAGGCAAGTGGTCGTAGGTTTTTTCAATATCCAATTTGCATAAAATGCCTGGCACCTTACTGTTCTTTCTCTCCTCCACACATTCATTTGCAATCAAAATTGCATCCATGATCTGCCTACCTTTTATGAAGGCCATTTGTTGGGCATCCACCAGATTTAAAAAAGAAAATAAGAAAATAAAATTGTACCATCAACCAAACAATGTATAAATCAAATCCAAACTTAATCCTAGGTATCCCATCTTATCCCATCCAATTTGGTATTATTTTATCCCACTTCCCAGGTGGGATAAATTAGTCCAAGGATTATAATACTAGGACTATAACTTAGTTCGTGAACTGAAACACCCGTAAGATTTGGTTAATTAAGGGTACATGTGCCCAGCTCATTGTCTCTTATACTTCCTGAACAGCTGCTTAGTTGCATCTGGAAAGCAGAGGTTAGATCTAATATCAAGTAAATACTTGAGTTTGAACTATATTACTGTTTGTCAACATGATCTTGGCTAAGTTCATCTCAACCAAAGTAGAAACGATCATGATTATAGGTGATCTTAATAGAATGGGACTGAGAAACACGTGGAGGAGTTAGGGTGAAGGACATACAATTGTTAGTCCTGTTATTCCAGTCTAGTGCTATTTAAAGCTTTTCTCATGCGCTTGTTAAAAACCAACTAATGGATGTTGGGTCTACTTTTCAGTTCCATATGGTTTGAGATGATGCTATTATGTTAGGCTCCATGTTTTATTTGACCTATGTACAGAAATATTGACATTATTAATGTAAAGTACTTGTCTTAGCTAGAACCTCGAACATTTCACACACATACCCATGCTTATTTTACCTTGTTCTAATTGGTTTTTCCTTTTACTTACTGACTATTTCAACATTCCAGGTAATTGCAGATTTTGATGCCACATTGACAAAATATCGGATAGATGGTTGCCGAGGCCAAAGTATGTTATCCACTTCATACAACATTATCCTATTACAATAGCTTGTCTGGAACAGACAGCTATCAATAGTATTTGATATACGTTTCTTAGGTCACAAGTGAAGGACTTGTCAAAATAACGAATTTTGTAGGCAGTCATAATGTTTTACAACAGGAGGATCCTGAGTTCAATGACAAGAGGCAGAAATTATATGAGTTTTATCATCCCTTAGAATTTGATCCAACAATTCCCCTTGATGAGAAAACCAAGCTCATGGAAGAGTGGTACGTGTTATGATTTTGTACTGCTATAATCGGGTCCAGACTCGTGTTATATATTGCATTTTGAGTTATTGACAAGTGAAATAATATGAAGTTCCGAGATAATATTTATATTTTATCGTAAGAGTAGTAGTATATCCAGCTCCCTTATATCAGCAAATGGGGACCATCATCGGATTGGTGAAATTTAAAGGGATTGTAGTACCATGGCCTATGTGTTAATGTCTAACTTGTTTTCTGCAGGTGGGGAAAAACACATGCTCTTCTCATTGAAGGAGGCGTTACATACAATGGAATTCAAAATTCCGTGGCTAAAGCCACAATTGCATTCAGGGATGGTGTAACTGAACTTCTTGAACTTTTGGAGGTACAGTTAGCCACCATCAGTTGTTGTTTTCTGAGACATCTTGGGATGATGTTGATGAAGGCCAATGCAACAAATATGAAACATTGTGATTTCCTTGTGTGATCTAAATTATTAGAAAGAAATTTGATGGTATTAGTTTATCAAAAAGCCAGAGTATGGATAATAGGGTCATTCCAAGCACTTAAGAACCTTAGAGGAAATGCCTTGATTATTTTCTTTTCTTCTGTTTTTGTTTATTCGACTTTTGAAAGTCCCTAGAATGTCAGGCTCAACCACAGCTCAAATGTTGTTTTAGAGAAAGTGAAATTGAACAGTGGTATTACTAAATGATGTGTTGGTTTCCATTTTCTGTAGTTGCAGAATTCATGCTAATGCCAAATTTAGTAGTCAATTTATCCCAGAATAGCTCTTTTTAGAAGAATTTCCTTTTGACCTTCTACTATCTCACATGTGATTGCTTCAGTAATGAGCTGGGATTGTTTGGTATGCAGGAAAAAGGTGTTCCTGTTCTTATATTCTCTGCAGGTTTAGCTGACATAATAGAGGAGGTTAGTTCTTAAGGATTATCGGTGGTCTTGATGCATAACAGGTGTATGTGATCCTGTTATGTTTGTCCAGTTTGGCTTTAGATATGATTCTCTCATCTTCTTGATCTGCCAGGTGCTGAAGCAGAAAGTTCATAGATCTTTCAAGAATGTTAGAGTTGTCTCCAACAGGATGGTGTTTGACGAAAATGGCCACCTACAGTCATTCAAAGGTATCACCTATCACCATTTAGAGGTGCTTTTTTTACTTTAGAAAGTGCTTCAAGCAGTTTCCATGGATGGTTAGGTTCATTATGTGTATATCTGCGTAGGTTACCAAATTTTAGCTATACCTCTAAAGTTTAGGAATTGGTCACTGGTTGTAAGTTTAAGCTTCAATGGAGGAATACTCTGCTCTTAAGCTAAAGTATCACCAGTTGGGAACAGGTTTTAGTTTTGTTAATACGTTGATTTTGAATCTATTGCTTTTTATGAGTATTTTGACCTTTATCATAGATTAATATGCCACTAAAACTATAGAGAACTTCTAATATTGTCATTATTTTAAATATTAAACTAATTTTTCACCTTGTTAAAGATTAAATGGAGACACATGGTCAATGGTGATTCATATATCCAACCTCTACTTGTTTGAGATTGAGATGTAGTTGTTATTGTTGTTACGCTTGGCAGGGGTAAGTGTAAGATTTAGGGAGCCACTAGTTTGAGAGAGCTCCTAATTTGCCTTAAAAGACAAATCGCTTACCTGTATTGCAATGAAGTGTGCCTAAATACAGCTTACTATACAGAGGATTTTAAGCAATGACCTCAAGTAGATTGGTACATTAATGTACTGTTGATTGATTGACTGAAACAAACAAAGACGAGTTCTTTATGATCTTTTGAGTATTAATTTGTTCCACTTATAAGGACTAAATTAATACGGTTAACCATTCATGAATTTGGATATTTATAAGGCTAACGCAAGTGCGGAAATCTAATACATGAAATCACCTGAACACCAAAAGTCTACATAATTAAGACTTCTGTATGTAATATAGATATAGATTAGTTTAGGACTGGATTTCAATCCCTGTAACAAAGTGATTAATATCTGATCATTGGTTGGAAATATTTGACTAGTACTTACTGCTAGATACTAAGCTTTTACACATACTTGGTCTTTACTGGAACAGCAAGGCTTACGAGCAACGCCAATTGGTTGGAAATATTTGACTAGTACTTACTGCTAGATACTAAGCTTTTACACATACTTGGTCTATACTGGAACAGCAAGGCTTACAAGCAAAGCCAATTGCACATATTTTTCTTGTATTGTGGTCATTTTACATCTTTGTTTCTAAAATTAAGAACACTAACTGATACCTGCAGGTAAGACGATCCATGTACTCAACAAGAATGAGCATGCACTTGACATGGCTGCACCACTTCATGATCACTTTGATGATGTGAATGGACTGAGTGAGGAGAAATCTGCATTAAAAAAGAGAACTAATGTGCTACTTCTTGGTGACCACATTGGAGATTTGGGAATGTCTGACGGCTTAGACTATGAAACAAGAATATCTGTGGGTTTTCTGTAAGTATATCATCATGTCTCCTTATTCATCAAATTTAAACAATACTGAGATATCATGGAACACGACACTGCTCATAGAATGAAGTCATTTTTGTTTTGCTTTGTCTCACCTCAAGTTGGATATGTAATATCCAAGGTAAATGGATTGTAATTATAATTGTCGTAAGTTGTAACTCCTTAGTTAGGAGAATTTAAGTATCACATCCCATAATTGAAGTAGGAATTGTTCCACTATCGATTGGATTTGAAATCTTTTTCAGCTACAAGGCTTTGAGCCTTTCTAAGAAAAGTTTCCATATTTAGAGTTGTTCAACATTTTCAAGTCATGAACATTAAGATGAAACGAGTTTATATTGATGGCATACAAATTGTATTCCAACTACAAACATTTATCCCGACTCTCCAAACGGATTGACAAGTCCTAAAAGCTGAAGTAAAGGAAATTGCGACTGCAAGAATTACACTAGTGAGCATCAATTCTCTCTCAATCCACTTTTTTATCCTCTGAAATCTTGGAAGAGTTCTAGTTAAACAGTTGACACATTGTCCTATGAATTGATATTCAATGGTTAGGAGATGACTTACCCCGCTGCATGTGGTGCTCCCTCCCTAACTAGTTTGGGTAGGGAAAGAGTGAGGGTATATAGTGCCAAGCCTTGCCCCTTCTTTTTTACTAAGAGGTAGTTTTTACTCTTTGAATTTGTGGCTTACAAGTTACCGAAGGAGCAATTTTTGTCTTCCTGCCTCATATTTTTAATCTTTTCATAGGTCAATAAGCTTCCAACATAATACTTTTCACTCTTTTGGAAACGTGAAAAACTTGTTAAATTGTGGATTTTGTAGAGTTTGAGATTATGAGGTGGTTGTTCAGTGATTGCCTGCTGAAGTTTGAATACATTTACCTTCCCAGAATCTTTTCCCTAATGGTTTGACAATATATTTTCTTACATTAGGAACTTCCAATCTTTTGCATTAAAACTTTTTGTAACATTTTTTCATTTTTCTCACTCAAAAAAATTTAAAAATTAAAGAGTCATTCATATGGGGCTTTTGGTTTGACTATGTTTTTCAACTTATTCCCAAATTCATTTGGAGCATGTCATTAAGAATAAAATGAATAATTGTAGACATATTTAAGTTATACTTCTTGGGATATAACTAAACAGATCCTCAATATGTTATCTTTTCCTGATAAATGCTTTCCATCTTTTATGACAAAATGCAAATGGTGAAAGCCCCTCTTTTTACATAGAGAATGGTGTGGAATTCAAAGCATTTGTTGAAGTTTGCTAGTACTGAGTTCAGAAAGCATGAGAACAAGAAAAGGCTTACAGTTATGCAACATTCTAGTTATGTTTGATTTAATGTCTAATTTCCCTGTAGCGTATTCTGAGATTTTAATATGCGGTAGTTGCTAAACTTAAAGAGATTGTTGCAGGAATGACAGAGTGGAAGATTCTCTAGAAAGCTACCGAAAAGCTTTTGACATTCTCTATCTGGTAAGAAATTCTATGATACACTTTTAGTTCGATTCATTCTACTACTCTAAATTGCTTGTCATTTGCCTTGTGGACTCTCATATTTTTGTTACATTGTAGAATGATTCATCCATGCATGGAGTACTCAAGCTTGCGACTCATCTCTGTTCAACAGAAAGCGATTGAATTGCATGCATTGCTCCTAGCAAGACTCTGTTTCCTTTCTTGGATTGGCAAACAGCACGAATGGCCTCTACTTTCATACATTCTTATAAGAAATTGTGTCAAGAAAATCCCCATTCAAGATACATAGCAGCACTCCTAATATCGACAGCTTCTCAACATTTGTTGTCACCATCAGGCACTACCTCAATCTAGGCATGTTTACAGGCTTCACATGCAGAGAATGGAGTGAAATCTCCGGTTGAGTAGATTGATTTACCTTGGGAAATAATTCATTTGGGAACTCGTTGTATTGCTCCGTAGCTGACAATGTAGCTTGCTGCAATTCACAATGAAGTGGTGATTCCTTTTATAAGGATTCTTAGAACCATTTTTAACAACATTTAAACCTTACAAGGTACTGATGATACCTCTAAGCTGCTACAATGACTGGTGTATCTAGTAATTTCTTGTACGTTGTTTATTTCCTTGTTCAAGTATGAACGCGTAATTCCTCTCTTCACTCCCATCTACTCGTTTATTGTTTCTCTGTGTGAGTTTATCTTCCAAAAATATTCAGGTTAAGTTACACTTTATTTTGGCATCATATTGTTAGAGCAATGCTTCCTGCATGGAGGGAGACTACTTGGGAGATGATGAGTTGATGATCCAAATAACAAAAAGGAGCAAGTTCCTCATTGTTAAAAATTGGTGACACATGCTCTTTAGACCCAATTCAATCTTAACATTCTGTCTCATTATCAGTGTCAAGATATGGTTCAAACTCGACTAATTCGGAATCGCACCTGGTAGGTCCACTATTAGGGAGATGGAACGCTAAAGACAAAAAGGCAAAAGGAATCTCAACCATCACACCACATTTTTTTGGTGAGTAATGTAAATCTTTTTTTATATTTGAAGGGTTGTCCTTATGATGCCAAGGAAGTGCACATCGAGCCCATATGAAGGGTTTGGTTAAGATATGCTAGAGCCTACAAAGTGCAAATGGAACCTGACCATATACATCGCTTAAACTTTCTTAAACTTAAGGGTGAGTGATGTATGCTTGTTGGCATAGTGGAGTTTTCCTGTTTCATATTCCAGCCTAGTTTATAGGCCATAACAAATGTTCTATTCGATGCACCCCTAAAGTTATTTCATTTTATATGATATTAGAGGAGTTGAGTTGAAGCTTCCAATCTCTGTGCATAGGTCAATTTAATAGAAAAATAGTTCTGTCAATGCTGTATGCTAGACAGCAACAAATACTGTATGCTAAACAGCAACAAATACTGTGTACAAAAACCTCTTGACAATGCTTTTGTGTTGTTTGTATTATGATGATCCAACCGATGGTCTAGAGACAAATGAAAAGTTGAGAGCAGTATAGAAGTCATATACTTATTATTTATGTCCTCCCCTCTTTGAGAGAACAGAAAGAGTACTATACTCGTGGACATTTCCATAGTCATTTACATTGGCACATCCCTATATAAGTGAGGAAGAAAACATTAACAAGAGCCACTAAGCCAGTTGCAACTTGCAATCATGTATGAAAGAAAGGATATATGCCATTCCCTTCATTCCTAAATTAGATGTAGAAACACAAAAAGAAGAATTAGTGATGTTAAGGTTGTATACTCGGATTTACTAATCATCGCTTACTCTGCTGCTGCTGATGTTGGTAATGCCAAGCTGTTATCAGTCAGTTCTTCCGAGGATGATTCCGATTCCAGCTGAGTGTTAAAGCTCTTTGTATAGTGGAACTCAATTTGCAGCCTCTGATGAAGTGGTGTAGATGCCATCAACCCTTTCTTCACATCAACTTGTAATTCCCTAATGGGGATTGCTGCCAAAAAACTCTTAATGTACTCTTTGCAAGCCTCTTTACCTTTGCAAACAAGGCTCGGTTCGTCCTCATTTTCAGGTACTTTATCTCTGAAGGCAACAGTTGATTCTTCCATCTTTTCGTTGGTGTTATTTGAGACAATCTTCCCTTCATTAGCAGCCTGCTTCTTATCAGTTTGCTCCTTTTTAGTGCTAGCTGGTTTCTCATCTGATTGTTGACTCGTGTTAGGTAGCTGCAAGATTGTAGTGTCTCTGTCGAATTTGAGGATGAAAGCCTGGTTGCAGCCTTCATAAAGTCTCTCACCAAGTGTATCGATGATATAGTATGCATCTCGTTCAACCTTGAGGATGAAGAAGTGGTCATTCCAACTCACAATGTAAACAAAGCACTCGCCATGACTGGGACTGTCTTGAACAGATTTAGAAATTTCATCCCAAATGTTGTCAAAGGACATGGCATCTTTGAGAAAATCGAATCCCTCATCTTCGATTCCTTCCGGATGAAAAAAACCAATGAATGATTTCTCTGGGACTACTGAGAGCGGGCGTACTTTAGCCTGGACCACTGTTTCGAGGTCAAAATGCTTATCTGGGAAACGCTCCCTGTACGTCTTGTTTTCACAAAGATTCCTCCACTCTAGTGAACCTTCACGGATAAGACTGTCGAGTTGGGACTTGATAGGCATTTCCTCAGGGTTGGAATGGAACCAATCAGCAATCACAGCAACCAAGGCTGTACAAGCACTTTCACCTGCAGCCCGTTCATTTCGTTGATCAATTGAAGCAAAGAAGACCTCAGTCTGCAGCTTCATCTGCCCATCACGGCTTACTATCTCTTTCTGCTCCCAACTACCAACAGCAAAACTGTCTTCTCCAAACTCAGAGACTGGAAATCCATTCGCAGTTGAAGCTTCCTCAGATTTATTCCACTGCAAGCAAGATAGTTATATTAGAGCTATAGAAGTATGCAAGTTAGTGAGGTAAATTATCAATCTCTGAAAGCTCATTACGAGGTAATAAATAGTATTCCACTGTGCAAATTCACTTGGATGCTGGAAAGATCTTAGATTAAAAAACGGAAGTAAGAGAAGATGGAGACATACCCCTGAAGAAGACTCATCGGATGAACTAAGCTGTCGGCGATCAAAATCTATATCATCCCCACCTTCCTCTCCATAATGCTTCTTCAACAACGGCTCCCCTTTGGGCTTAGGAGATCTGAAGCTTAACTTTCTCTTCCTCCAAGGGAGAATTTTGCGTTTTGAACTCTGCTGTGAATATTGATTATGACCTTCTCCAGTTGCACCCTCGGCATACACACGCCCTGCAACAGATTTGATATGACTATAAAAGATCAAATCCTCATCTTCACTGCCACTCGTGTTTGTGTAGCATGATCCACCAGAATGCTTCGCATAGGCAAGTGTTTCATAACTGAATGACTTCCGCATACTCATATCCTCCTTCACTTCATCTGATTCACCTTCCTCCGAGTGAATCTGTATCAACTGGATATACCAAATCAGTATCATCAATTCTGACAGAGTTCCTTCCATCACTGCCCTCCTCTTCATGACATGCCTTCTTTCGCCGCATAGTAGATAATCCCTTGAAAAGTTTAACTTTCTGCAGACCTGCTTTCAAAGCAGAAAGCTCATTTCTGTCTGTCGACAAAACCTCTGCAGGGGAAGGAGATACTGGAGCAGACATGACGAACTTTGGCATCGTTTCTGAGGCTTCGTGAGCATTCCCCAATTCAACAAGATTGAGAGACAACTGCCATAAACAAAATCTACCATATTAACCAAAAATAAGGAAAAAAAGGGACTATCGATGTAGATCAAGCAAATTTGTTTTGCTTACACAAAGTGAAAGGTTGCTCTTATTGCCGCCACTATAGGCTTCCAAGGGAATGACTATTTCAATTTCTTCTTTTTCCCTAGCTTCTGAAGCAAAGTCTGCAATGTTCAATGATGCAGCAGCAACTATGGGGACTTTATGGTTCGATCGTTTATTCGTAACCTGCTTTTTTATAATAAACATGAACAAGTACTTTGTCAAGCAACTTACAGAGTTCATATCACAAGTATGGAATTGAATAAAACAGTGAATGAAAAGACAAAAGATGCTGTATGAGCAAAGAAAGCAACTAAAAAAAAGGTTGAACTTTTTTTCTTTCCTCTTTTGGGTTAAATCAAACTTCCCTCTTAATTATAAAACAAAAGATGCTAGATGAGTAAAGAAAACAACTAAAGAAAGGCATATTCTTCAAAGTGCTAAACTATCATTTGCCAAAATATTAAAGAAATATACAGAATATGCCAATAATATTATATTTTCACAAAATGTATAGCCACATGTAGAAAAGTTAAAATTGATTTGAATGAAAATTAGTAGGTCTGACCATCCATATTACATCACTATTAAAACACACCATAAGCTATTAAGGTGGGTCCAACATTAAGTAATCATTACCTTTTTGACTACCACAGCATGTTTAGAATAGTAGTATCTTCATTATCTAAGCTAAATAAAAAATTACTTTTCAGAAAATGCATTGAAAATTAGGTTACTATAATGTTTAAAGGAAGAACATCAAGGGGAAATTCACTATTCATTCACTTTGTTTCTAATCCAAAGTTTTTCACACTTATGTTTGTAATCAAACTCAAAGAGAAAAACAGCTTTGGTGATGAGTTCCATCATCAAACCAAACTAAGAACAAAGGAATTCTACTAATTTAAAGAGATTCAAGAAATTATTCAATATCTTGAGTTGAGGGTCTATCGGAAACCACCTCACAAGGTAGGGGTAAGGTCTGACCTCCCCAGACCCCACTTGTGCGATTACACTGGCTATGTTGTCCTTGTCAAGAAATTATGCTATTAGATAAAAAATTCATGATTGAATGATTTAAAGGACAGTGATCAAACAAAAAACAAAACACTTCTACTATTTTTTTTTGGAGATTCAAGAAATTATACTATATGATCAAGTTTCATGACATGACAATGATCAAGAAAAAGCTTAGTCCCTCCTAATTCCCCTTACCCCTACAAGACAAGAAAGACACAAATCCATAGACCTCATAAAAAGTCAAGCTTCTACACCAAAAGTCAAGGCCTTTGATCAATTCTCAACAATTTGTTGATGGGACAGAATTCTCAATAACAACAGTAGCTCTAACAAATTGAGTTCTCATTTCTCATAAAATATACCAAGATCAAATTTTTAATCTCTTTTTTTAATTCTAAAAACAACCAAACCAATAAACTTAAAAGAGGTAATAGCAAGAGATATCTCACATTGAATACTGTAAAAGAAACATACCCATTTCCAGGACCTCCTTCTCCTCTTTTCGCTTCAATCTCAGGTGAGTAATTTTTTTTTTCACATTTACGTACGCTTAATGTTATCAGTACAATGAAAAATACGAATTACTTACAATACATTTGTCTATATGTATGTAACCAATTTTTTCTGGATTTTTTTCGGGTTTAATTGATGACCCATTTGATATATGTGTGTGTAGAGTGTGGTGTTGCAGTCAGAGTGGTAAAAATCAGGGGCGAATGGAACAAATAGTTGTTAATGGCTCAGAGTCACAAGTTGTAGTGGATGATTCTAATTTGTTGCAAAAGAAAATATCTGCAATTCGACTTGGGGGTCCTGCAAAGCTACAGGTGAATCTTTCATTGTTGTTTTTTTTTGTTTTGTTGGGTTGTGAATTATGTTGAGAGTAATGCATGATTTGGATTTAGTCCCAAAAGTTATGAGCTTTATGTGTTTGTTCATGTTACTTATTGGGTTGAATTTCTAATTTCTTGTGTATATGTA
>JAJOOO010019993.1:0-15499 GCA_029582685.1 Solanum piurae
GTTTGTTACCTTTTGTTGTATATATCTTTATGGGTAGGCTGGGGCCCTATCCCGCTAATCTTTACTACTCTTAGAGGCTTGCAGACTAGTGTGTGGGGGTGTATAGCTACGTTATGGCCATACTGGCCTATGTTGTTGGTTTGCTGAAGCTTGTGAGTTGTTTGATGTATTGTATTGATATATACCTGCTTTTAGTTTTGGTATAGATATCATGGTGGCCTCGACTGCCCAATCAGGACTTTTGTGCTAATTGGCTATTTATTTATATGATCTCCTGGGAGTAACTATTTCTTTTATAGATCAGTTGACAGGGGGCTTGCCGGCCGAGGGCTTAGTTTTAAGCCGAGATATACTTGTTTGTTTTCTTGATTGTGTGTGTGGCTGCCATGCGCTAGTAGCAAATGGTTTAGCAGGGTCGGCTCGGGCCTGAGTTTTGGCATTAGGAGCCAGTTGCACCCCCGAGTTTGGGGCGTGACAGATGTATTCGAGAGGGGATAGATATGTATCCGAGAGGGGATAGATATGTATCCGAGAGGGAATAGATGTATCCGAGAGGAAATAGAGATGTATCCGAGAGAGGATTATAATATCTTAAGTTGTGAATTTATGTAATTTTTCCAACAAAATATGTGAAATTATATTGGGCCCGTATCACGGGCCTTAAATTATCTAGTATATATATAAGATCTTTAAAATTCTTTATAAAAATAATATATTACGTATGTATAATAATAAAATATAGTATGTAAATAATTTGTCGATTCGGTTCAATTATTTCTTCGATTTTTCTTGAACAAAATCATAACCAAACTAATACTATTGGTTTTAAAACATCTAAAACCAAACCAAATCAAGTCCAAATAAAATTGGTTTGGTTTAATTTTCGGTTTGGATCGGTTTTTATCCAAACCGTAAACACTCCTACCTAAAGTTATGGTCATAGTCAAATATCTAACTTTAGAAGCTTCAAAATAGAGAAACTTATACGAAAATCAAACGAATGACACAATATCGTCCTAGCAAGTCAGAAATGATTTGGGACTACTATAGAAAAATTCTGAACGCCGAACGTATCGAAAAAGGAGAAAATAACTTTAGAGGATCATTACAATCTAGCATTCCAAAGTAATTCAATTGCCTATTAAGTGCTATATCAGGCCTTAGTAACCATTGATTTGGGAATCCATTAGTGAAAGTTTGTTATGCTACTCTCACTGGCATGTCGACAATCATTTTCACATAAAGTGATTACTCTGGGGTTATTACTGAAGACAGTGGTGGAGCTAGGAATTTTACGTAGGGTGTCCAGAAATTGCACAACAAAGCTCTTTTTAAAAGAGAATTTTTTTTTGTTGCTAGTGAGATTTAAACACATAAGCACTGGCTCATTTAGGGCGTCTAGAACCCATCTATGGGGTTTAAAATCACTGGCTACACAGCCTATTGTGTTAAGGCTGTCCAAAATATATTATTTAATTACTTCGTTCGTGTATCATTTTACTTATATATACGGTCTTCTTTTTCAATGAAGGGGACACCCTCACATGCACATGGCTACGCCCCTGGCTGAAGAGTTTAACTTACTTTAGTGGCTAAATTCACGAGCACCAGGCCATCCATATATTGAAAAGATGCGCTCCAAATTTGGTGAGAAAGTCACAATCAGAGGTAAAGTTAAGATTGGAGTTCACTATTTTCACAGTATGTTTTTAGATTTTTCCCATGAGGAAGATTTTAAAAATGTTAAGTACATGCGATGTAATACTCCGAAAATTTCTAAGCTAAGATCCAAATCATTCTTCATTTGCATATAAGGTCGTATCGGGTGATTATTAAATTGTTTTTAGGTGTTAAGGTCAATTCCTTAGAGTGGAAATGGATTTTGATATAAATTAAGGTCACTAGAATCCCCTAGCACAAAGTTGAGTTCAAATCTTCCTTACCGATTAAGTTTTGATAGAAGATTTTACCTAGGTCAACTTTAGACGATCATATATCTCAGCACATAATGAATTAGGTGGCCCATGACCTATCAAGTTAAAGGTCTATGAGTCATCTTTCCAACACCACCAAGTTTGTCTCATTTCGAGTTTGGAGTAAAATGTTATAATCATTTTACCAGAATCTACCACAATAAAATTTCTGAGTCAGTGACCTACGAATCAATTCTACGGGCCGTAGAAGTTTCTACAACCCATATCCCACTCTTCATTCAATGTACTGATGCCATTTGGCCTGCATTATTTTATGATGTAGATACATGTATCCAGGATCATCATCCAGCTCCCCGTTGATCCAGTTGAGCACTCAGAGTCAGTTGGTGAGACTCATTGCTTTCCGGAGGATCCCACTTTTCATTGTTTTAGTATTTCAGTTGTTAGGATGATCGGGGATCTTGTCCCGACATCACTCATTGTTTTTAGAGGCTTCATAGATGGATAGTTATAGTTCTCTAGTCTTTCCATTTTCAATTATTTATGTTAAGACTTGGTTTGCCACTCTGGCTAAGTTGAATGTTTATTTCTAAAACATTCTAAGTTATATTGAGACGGTTGATTTTAGTGCATTTGATTTCTTTATTAATGCGTAAAGTCTTACGCTAAGAGTTAAGTCAGGCCAACGGTCCGTTTGGGGCCATCAATGTATCTCGAGTGCTAGTCCCGCCCAGGGTGTAGGATCGGGGAGTGACAAACTTGGTATCAAAGCACAAAGTTCAAGAGTCCTAGGGAGTCTATGAAGATGTGTTCGTAAAGTCCTAGTTATCGGTGTGAAGCGCGCCACATCTATAATTAGGAGGTTGCGACATTTAGGAACTATCTCACTTCTTTCACATTCATTTTGTGCGATAGAGTTAATCTCTATGAAGTTTCCTTCTAACTCGTTCTTGCGCGTGTCTTTCAGATGATGCCTCCATGAAGAGTTGTTCGAGGTCGTCCTGCTAGGAGGAACGTTGAGGAGCAAGGGGTACCTAATGCTCCAGAAGTGCAACCCCAAAGAGAGGTCACCAATGTCGAGTTCAGGGAAGCGATCAGAATGTTAAGTCAAGCGATGACCAATCAAGCTGGCCAGAGAGCGAACCGACAGGAAGTGAATGATACTTCAAGAATCCGTGAGTTTCTAAGGATGAATCCTCCAATCTTCACTTGTTTAAGCACTACTGAGGATCCGAATTTTTTTGTTGAGGAACTGCAGAAGGTTTTTGAGGTTATGCACATTGTCGATGCTGAGCGAGTGGAACTAGCTGCATATAAATTAAAGAGTGTTTCTAGGACTTGGTTTGAACAGTGGAAGAAGGGTAGAGCTGAGGGTGCACCAATTTTGAGTTGGGCTATGTTTGAGGAGGCTTTCTTGGGGCGTTTCTTTCCCCGTGAACTAAGAGAATCCAAGGTACAATAATTCCTTACTCTTAAGCAGGATTTACTGAGTGTTCATGAGTACAGTTTGAAGTTCACCCAAATTTCCAGATATGCTCCGGAGATGGTTGCAGATATGAGAAGCAAAATGAGTCTGTTTGTTGCTGGATTGTCCCGTCTGTCAAGTAAGGAGGGCAAGGCAACTATGCTAATAGGGGACAAGAACATAGTGAGACTTATGGTTTATGTGCAGCAGGTTGAGGAAGAGAAGCTGAGGGATATAGAAGAATTCAGAAACAAGAAAGCTAAGACAGGGAATAAGTCCGGGTAGCAAAAGAGTAATATGAACCGTTCTTCCTTTCAACATAAGCAAAAGGGACATGCTCCATCATCTGCTAGTGCACTTGAACCAAGGAACAAATGTGAGTATAATAGTCAGAATTCGTAGAATTTCAGAGCTAGACCTGCTCAGTCTCAGGGTAGTGTGGCACAAAGAGGTAATTGGGCTCCTACATGTGCTAAGTTTGGTAGGAACCACCCAGGTGCTTGTCGCGATGGCTCTACTGGTTGTTTCAAGTGTGGTCAAGAGTGTCACTTCATGAAAGAGTGTCCTATGAACATGCATGGAAATGGGAATAGGGGCAATAGAGCTCAATCTTCTTCAGTTGCTCCACCAGACAGGGCTGCACATAGAGGAGCTACTTCAGGAACTAGCAGAGGATAAAACCACCTATATGCGATCACTAGTCGTCAAGAGTAAGAGAATTTTCCAGATGTTGTCACTGGTATGATCAAAGTCTTTACTTTTGACGTTTATGCTTTACTAGATCCATGAGCGAGTCTATCTTTTGTGACTTCTTATGTTGCGATGAATTTTGATGTTGTTCCTGAGAAACTTTGTGAGCCCTTCAGTGTTTCTACAACTGTTGGTGAGTCTATTCTAGCAGAGAGAGTATATCGTGATTATACCATTTCCGTCAATCATAAGGGCACCATGGATGATTTGGTTGAGTTAGACATGGTAGATTTTGATGTCATTCAAAGCATGGACTAGCTTCATGCTTGTTATGCCTCCATTGATTGTAAAACTTGAGTTGTTAGGTTCCAAATTCCTAATGATCTAGCCATAGAATGGAGTAGCAGTTCAGCAGTGCCTAAGGGTCGTTTCATTTCATACCTTAAGGCGAGAAAGTTAGTTTCCAAGGGGTGTGTCTATCACTTAGTCCGAGTTAATAATTCTAGTGTTGAGGCACCTCATATTGAGTCAGTTCCTGTTGTGAGTGAGTTTCCTGAGGTCTTCTAGATGATCTACCCGGAGTCCCTCCTGATAGAGAAATAGACTTCGGCATAGATATTCTTCCCGATACTCGTCCTATATCTATTCCGCCATATGGAATGGCTCCAGCAGAGTTGAATGAGCTAAAAGAATAATTGAAAGATCTCCTTGAGAAGGGTTTTATTCGACCAAGTGTCTCACCTTGGGGCGCTCCGATCTTATTTGTGAGGAAGAAATAAGGTTCTCTTAGAATGTGCATAGATTACCGTCAGTTGAACAAGGTTACTATCAAGAATAAGTATCATCTTCTGAGAATTGCTGATCTTTTCGATCAGCTTCAACGTGCCACTTGTTTTTCTAAGATAGACCTCAGATCAGGCTACCATCAGTTAAGAGTAAGGGAATGTGATATTCCAAAGACAACTTTCCGGACCCATTATGGTCATTATGAGTTTTTGGTCATGTCATTAGTTTTAACTAATGCGCCTGTAGCGTTCATGGACCTTATGAGTAGAGTATTCAAGACTTATTTAGATATGTTTGTTATCGTGTTCATTGATGACATTCTAATCTATTCGAGGAATGAGGAAGATCATGCTAGCCATCTCAAAATAGTTCTCCAAACTCTAAAGGATAAAGAGTTGTATGCTAAGTTCTCTAAATGTGAGTTTTGGCTTGAGTCTGTGGCATTTTTAGGCCACATTGTTTCTGGTGATGGAATTAGAGTTGATACCCAAAAAATAGAGGTAGTGCAGAATTGGTCTAGACCCACATCTCCTACTGATATTAGGAGTTTATTGGGGTTGGATGGATATCATAGAAGGTTCGTAGAGGGGTTCTTATCTATTTTGTCTCCTTTGACCAAGTTGACTCAGAAAACAGTTAAGTTCCAATGGTCTGAAGCTTGTGAGAAAGGCTTTCAAGAATTGAAAACTAGGTTGACTACTGCCCCAGTATTGACCTTACCAGAAGGTACGCAAGGCTTTGTTGCATATTGTGATGCGTCTAGGGTTGGTTTGGATTGTGTGTTAATGCAGAATGGTAAAGTTATAGCTTATGCCTCCAAACAGCTGAAAGTTCATGAGAAGAATTATCCAACCCATGATCTAGAGTTGGCTGCCGTAGTATTTACTTTGAAAATATGGCGTCATTATATTTATGGTGTTCATGTGGATGTGTTCACCGATCACAAGAGTCTTCAGTATGTGTTTAGTCAGAAAGAGCTTAATCTCAGACAGAGGAGGTGGTTAGAGTTACTCAAGGATTATGACATGAGTATTCTCTATCACCCAAGTAAGGCTAACATTGTTGCTGATGCATTGAGCAGGTTGTCTATGGGTAGTACCGCCCATGTTGAGGAAGAAAAGAGAGAGTTAACAAAAGATGTGCACAGACTTACACGATTAGGAGTTTGACTAATGGATTCCACAGAAGGAGGAGTGGTGGTGATGAATGAGGATGAATCATCATTAGTGTCTGAAGTTAAAGAGAAACAAGACCAAGATCCTATTTTGCTTGAATTGAAGGCAAATGTTCATAAGAAAAACGTAATGGCTTTTGAACAAGGGGGAGATGACGTATTGAGGTATCAAGGTAGGTTGTGTGTACCAAGGGTGGATGAACTCCAAGAGAGGATCATATAAGAAGCTCATAGCTCTAGATATTCCATTCATCCGGGTTCCAGAAAGATGTATCGTGACTTGAGAGAAGTATATTGGTGGACTAGTATGAAGAAAGGTATTGCTGAGTTCGTTGCTAAATGCCAGAATTGTCAACAAGTTAAAGTAGAGCATCAAAGGCCCGATGGTATGGCTCATAATATACAGATTCCAGAGTGGAAGTGGGAGATGATCAATATGGACTTTATTACTGGTTTGCCACGGTCTCGTAGGCAACATGATTCTATTTGGCTGATTGTGGATTGAATGACCAAATCAGCCCACTTTTTTTCGGTAAAGACTACCCATTCAGTAGAGGATTATGTCAAGTTATACATTCAAGAAGTAGTAAGACTTCATGGAGTCCCTATTTCGATTATATCAGATAGAAGTGCACAATTTACTACACAAATCTGGAAATCTTTTAGAAAGGCTTGGGTTCAAAAGTGAACTTAAGTACTGCTTTTCATCCTCAAACAGATGGTCAAGCAGAGTACACTATTCAGACCTTAGAAGGTATGTTGAGGGCCTGTGTGATTGAATTCAAAGGTAATTGGGATGATCACCTACCTCCCATTGAGTTTGCTTATAACAACAGTTACCACTCTAGCATCCAGATGGATCAGTATGAAGCTCTTTATGGGAGAAGATACAGATCTCCAATTGGATGGTTTGAGGTTGGTGAAGCTGGGTTGATAGGACCAAACTTAGTTCATCAAGATATGGAGAAGATGAAAGTTATTCAGGAAAGGCTAAAAATAGCGCAGAGTCGTCAGAAATCCTATACTGATGTTAGGAGAAAAGATTTAGAATTTGAAGTAGATGATTGGGTATACTTGAAATTTTCACCCATGAAAGGTGTTACGAGATTTGGTAAGAAAGGAAAGCTTGGCCCCCGGTATATTGTCCCTTACAGAATATCCAAAAGGATTGGTAATATAGCTTATGAGTTGGGAGCTACCACAAGAGTTAGCAGCAGTCTATCTGGAATTTAATAATTCCATGTTGAAGAAGTGCATGATAGATCCTTCACTAATCATACCTACTGAAGATATTGGTATCAATGATATCTTATCTTATGAGGAGATTCTTATTCAGATTCTAGATCGCCAAGTTCGCAAGTTGAGATCGAAAGAGGTAGCATAAGTCAAAGTTCTGTGGAGAAATTAGTTTGTTGAGGAAGCTACTTGGGAAGCTGAGGAGGATATGAATAAGAGATACCCATATCTCTTCGAATCCGGAGAAGTTCCAAACTAAGGTACTAATCCTTTTCTTGGCATTTATTTTAAGTTGGTGTGTTGTATTTACATTTTGCTTGTTGGGTGTTTGAACTAGATGTTAAATGTTACACCTTAGCCTACTAAGAGTAATATTATTCGAGGACGAATGTTCCCAAGGGGAAGATATTGTAACACCTCGCTAAGTGAAAGATCTAGAATTAGAAAGAGCCATTTTTAGAAAGAATGAAAAATCTGAAATTTGGCTATGTTAAGTATGAGTTTTGGGTCAATTTCAAACGAGCATAACTTTTAGTACATGATGATTTAGGTGAAAAATAAGATGTTAAATTAAAGATCTTTGAATTTTCTTTCCAACGCCACCGAGTTTGCTCATTTTCGAGTTCGTATGAGAGATATATGCCCATTTGAAGTCGAGCTGTCTAGATAAGAAAAGTCAAAACCGGATTTTAAAGGGGTATTTTTGATCTTTTCCATACCCAACTAAGTTAATTCGTTTTTAGCAATTAAATTGGGGTCTAAACTGAATTGGTTCAGTTTACACAATTGAAAATTCACGCTAGGGTTTTAGAGAGAATAACTCAAGAGGAGAAGAGAAGAGGAAAGTCAAGATTTGTCATTTTCGTGAGGAATTGATTGTGGATTTTGCCAAGGATTCAATCCTACGAGGTATGTGAGTTCACATAGCTTTGGGTTCGTTCACCCACATGCTAAACATGTTTAATTCAGTAAAAAAAATTCCTAAAGGATTGAGGATTTGATGTTCTTGAATTGCTTTCATTCTTGAACTTATAAAGGATTGATGAGTTTTCTTGAGATGTTTTTATCAAATTTAAGAGTTGTTTGAGTTAGATTCTTGTGTACATGTTTTCGGGTAAATGAATCTAAGGAGTTATTGAGAAAAATAATCTAATTTAATTGATTTAAGGTTAGAAAATGAGAGAAAAAGTTCGTTAGTTTGTCCTGGGGGAAGCTGGCGCGACGTGCCCCAGTAGCGCCAGGAAGGCTGGGGTGGCGCTCCACCAGTGCGCCAGAAATGGCTCTCTGAACTTTGGGGCTGGCACGGCGCGCCAGCAGTGCGCCAGGTTCGTCCTCCCCAACCTATTTTTCATCGTTTAGCTCGTTTGAGTCCTTTTAAAGTGTACTAACACTTTCTATCGATTCTAACTACTCTAAATGACTTCTAAACATCTAGAAATCATCTAGAAATATGAATCCTAACCTTGAATCCATAAATTCAAATTCAAGGAAAGTTAAGAGCCAAGTCTAGAAAGTTCTTAGAGTCATTTCAAGAAGTCTTTTACAAATGTTTTAATCTTGTTTTATGACTTGAGTTTTGAGTTAAGTAAGAGTAACAAATGAAGTTCATTTCTCCAAAAAGAGTATATGGGAACTAAGTATTCCCAAAGAGTAAATGTTTTCACATTTAAACAAGAGAGCAAACACTGATTTCCAAGAGAGCCTTTGAGCTAGTTTTTGAGTAATTATATCAAACCAAAGAAATAGTTTTTGTTTTTAAACATATGAGCTGAGTATTTTGGGAGTAGTATTGAGCACCTATATGGGGACAAGTTCATAATAACTCAAGTCTCCATAAACCATGTAGCCATCGTGGGTAGAAAGGGTCATACTTTTTAGATGATATATTCCTTAGTGGTTGTTAGCATAGACTAGTGGTTCCACTTAGTTGAGGCGTTCTATATCCCGACACGTTATAGGACTAATCTGGCAGCGTGGGCGAGATGACGTATCATCACATAGCTCATAGTGATGGTTGTCGGCTAGAGAAACTCCCACAAAATTATATTACTTTATTATATGATTAAATTTGAGTTGTTATTTACTGTTTAAATGCTTTATATAAACTTCACCTTTAGTGTTGTTTATTTCTACATTGAGTTGAGTATCCATGAGTTTGAGTAAAGTTGAGGTAAGTGCTTCTTTCAGATTCAAGTTCACTTATGTATTGTTTAGATTCCCCTCGCATGTTCGTACATTCAATGTACTGATGCCATTTGGCCTACATCATTTTATGATGCAGATACATGTAACTAGGATCAGCATCCAACACCCCGTTGATCCAGTTGAGCACTCAGAGTCAGTTTGTGAGCCTCCTTTCTTTCCAGATGATCCCCCTTTTCATTATTTTAGTATTTCAGTTGTTAGGATGATCAGGGGTCTTGTCCCGACATCCCTCATTATTTTTAGAGGCTTCATGGACGAATAATTATAGTTCTCTAGTCTTTCCATTTTCAGTTTTTTATGTTAAGACTTGGTTTGCCACTTTGGATAAGTTGGATGTTTATCTCTAAAACATTCTAAGTTATTTTGAGACAGTTGATTTAAGTGTATTTTATGAAGGTATCATTAGGTTTAATAATTTTAAAAAGAGCTAATTTCAAAAAATATTTTTTTTCTTTTGTAAAAATTTAAGAGTTCATATATATATATAAAAAGAAGATTTTAGAAAATAATTACCTTACAATATTTGAACCAAGTATTGCCCAAGTTATCTGTCATGATTGGGTATACGAGTGCAACACACGTGTCAAAAAATTAGTTATCTTTAAAGCATTAATTCCCTAACTTGAATGATAAATTATCAAAGACAAAAGACATAAAGTCACCATTGAAGTTGTCCCGTTTTTTTTAAAAAAACACATTAACTTTGCAATCGTCCTATTACCCCACTAAATAATTTTGAACATATATTATTATATCATTTTTTTATCACCCCCCAGATTTTAAGAAGTAAGTGTGTTCACACACCAATCATTACATGACACATGTCAATTTAATTAAAAATGTATTTTTTTTCATTTTAAGTTTTTTCTTTATCTTTTTTTTTCATTTTAAGTTTTTTCTTTATCTTTTTTTTTCTTTCTCTCTCTCTCTCTCTCTCTCTCTCTCTCTTTTTGACTTATTTTAATTTTGATTTCATCTTAATTTCACTTCATCCTTCACCTCTCACTTTCAAGTGATTCATCCCTCCATTTTCTTTCTTTGTCTTCACCTCCCACCCTCACCCCACCCACAACGTCAAGTTGAACCCCACTTCCATTTTTTTGTTTTCTTTTTCATCTTCTTCTCCGGTCAAATTCTTTATAGAATTCATACTATTTTTTAGACTTTATTGAATTATTGATAACAAAATTAATTATTTTTCTAAGAAAATTTAAAATTTTGAAGGTATCATCAACTACTCCTTTTCATATAACTTCAAAATTAGAAATGATAATTTTAAAAGAATCAATGAATTCCCCGAAAATTGAAATAACTTAATTGAAATCGGATAAAAAAACTATATGATACTTCCTAATCATCTTCAAATCTAATGGGTTTATCAATTTTTTCGAAATGTAAGAAAATATTTAGATAAAGTTTTAAAATTAAAGAGAATAAAACTAATAGTAGTAAAAAGAAGAATGTGAAGTTGTGGTACAAATGGTAACATTGAAAGTGAGAAACTTCAATGGAGATGACAATGAAATTTTGAAGAAGAAAGAAGAAAGAAAGAGAAAAAATAAAAAGGAAAAAAAAGTTAAAATAATATGAAAAATAAGAAAATATATTTTATAATATAATACTTGTAAAAATAAAATTATATTAGTTATTTTAGGTTTCTCATTCTCTTTGGAAGAGTGCACGCCACTCTCTATGTCAGGTGGACGAACAATGATATAATAATATCTGTTCAAAATTGTTTAGTGGGGTTAACAGTTGCAAAGTTAAGGTGTCTTTTTGAAAATCAGGGACAACTTCAGTGGTTTCTTTATGTCTTTTCTCATTATCAAAATACCCTTACTATTATTGATTTAAATAGGGATATGGCATAAGTACCCCCTAGACTATGACCAAAATCCTAGAGACACACCTTAACTAAACTAAGGTCCTATTACCCCCTGAACTTATTTTTTATATAATTTTGTACACCTTTTGGCTTATGAGTCACATTCTATGACTCCACGCAATTCAAGTGTGTGGAAGATATTTGGATGACGTGTAAGCCGAAAAGGTGTACAAAATTATAAAAAAAAATGGGTTCAGGGGGATAATAGGACCTTAGTTTAGTTAAGGTGTGTCTCTGGGTTTTCGGTAATAGTCTAGGAGGGGTACTTGTACCTTTTCCCATTTAAATAACTTAATTAATTTTAATTTAAAATTTAGAAAATCCCATACTAATAACTTAAACAGTTGTCAGTTGTCACTGTTTCGATTTGCCGTAAAACACGGTTTGAAATATCAACACAAGTTACATACTGAAAAGTTTACAAAATAACAAATCAAAAGAGATGAGAAAATGAAAAACAAACTTTGGATGATCGTGTGGTGGGGGTTAGGGAAACATGACAAGGAGGATGACAATAGAGGAATATCAGGTGAGTTGAAATCATAGGTTTCATTCTGGTAATTGTTAACCTTAGGCTTAAATGAGAACGTCTTCTTCGGTTTGTGCCACATCATAAACATTCCTTTTTCATTTCATTTTCATAAGAGAAAGATGAGAAGCAAAGAGAGAAAGAATGCAAATGGATGAGTTTTTTGTGAAATCAAATGTTAATGGCTTCTGTATTTATAGTGATAAGTTGAGTTTAGGTGATAAATAGAGATGAGATTGAGTAATTTTAGAGATAGTTCAGCTTTAATATTTTTAGTGCACATATTTCAAAATTTTATTAAGGTGTCATTGGATTCAATAATTTTAAAAAGAGCTAATTTCAAAAAATATTTTATTTTCTTTTTTCAAAAAAATTTAAGAGCTCATATATATATATATAGCAAATAAATATTTTGTCATATTTGAAGTACCGCACAAGTTATATGTGATGTTTGGTAAGTAGTTAATTCACTTTTTGCAATAATCCACTAAAGTTAAGTTATATTATTAATATAGACGGTAGATCCATATTTTTTTTACTTATGAGTTTTAGTTTTGCTACAAGATTTTATAGATCATGTTACATATTACACAAATATTTTAACACAAATATAAAATTTGAATCAAACTAGTGATTTCTTTGGAACACGTGATTATAATGATGGCTCTGCTTCTCATGCATTAAACTTTGAATATTACTTATCTATATCTTTATATATTAAACATTGTCAAACAAATCCCCATATGATTACCCATCTTAATTAACTATATACAAAAACACGTTCTTTATATTTTCACGTGTAACTCAAAACTTTGTTTTAATGATATTGAATATATTACAAAACTAAATACGATATTTTAAAAGCATTAACTTTCTAACTTGAATGTTAAATTATCAAAATACCCTTACTACTATTGATTTAAATAACTTAATTAATTTAAATTGAGAAAAACCTATAGTAATAACTTAAACAGTTGTCAACTGTCATTGTTTAAATTTACCGTAAAACACCGTTTGAAAAATCAATACAAGTTACATACTGAAAATTTAGCAAAATAACAAATAAAAAGAGAAAAGAAAATGAAAAATGGACCTAGGATGATCGCGTGGTGGGGCTTGGGAAACAAAACAAGGAGGAGGACAATAGAGGAATAGTAGGTGAGTTGGAATTATAAGTTTCATTCTGGTAATTGTTAACCATTAACATTTTTTTCCTTTTCTTTTTCTTAAGAGAGAGATGAGAAGCAAAGAGAGAAAGAATGGAAATGAATGAGTTTTTTTGTGAAATTGATGTTAATGACTTTTGTATATATTGTGAGAAGTGAAGTTTGGGTGATAAATAGAGATGTGATTGAGTAATTTTAGAGATAGTTTAACTTTAATATCACTAGTGCACATATTTCAAAATTTTATTAAGGTGTCATTGGGTTCAATAATTTAAAAAAGTGCTAATTTTGGAAAATATATTTTTTCTTTTGTGAAAATTTAAGATCGCATATATATATATAAAAAAAAATTAGCAAAAAATTATTTTACAATATTTGAGCAAAGTACTGGCCAAGTTATATGTGTTGTTTGGTGAGTAGTTAATTCACTATTTGCTTATCGAAAAGGAAAAAGATGAATAATCCGCTAAAGTTAAGTTATATTATTAATTGAAACGGTAGATTCATAATTTTTATTTATTTATGAGTTTTAAACCATAATTATTTTTGCTACAAAATATTATATAGATTATTTTACATATTAAATAAATATTTTTTAACATAAGTATAAGATTTGAATCAAACTAATGAGTTTTGTGATACACGTGATTGTAATGATGACTATGCTTCTCATGCATTAAACTTTGGGAAAATGCACAAGTACTGATGAGTCTGAGATTTCAACTGATTTAGAGCATTGTTTTCATAGTTTAAGAATCCTCAATGCTTGATTTATGCTCCAAAATGATACTAATGTGTTGAATTGTGGCTATGAAAACAAAAGAGAAATGAAAGATCAACAAAGTTGAAGATCGCCGACTCCACTCGGCGATCCGCCGAGTGGCCTCTTCATCCGCCGAAAGTTACATTCTGCCATGCCTGAGATGAGAGAAATTGGGTGAGGGATAAGCCCTATCGGCGAAGAGGAGTTAGTCCGCCGAGTTTTACAGAACAATCAATGAGGATGCCAAAATGGCGATCCAAAGGAGCAAATGGTGCATCGAGGAATCCATCGGTGACACGATATAGACCGCATAAAATCACAGTGTACATTAGATGAAACTCAAGACAAGAAGGCGATGGACAGGGGTGATTGGCGAATCACAGACCTATTGGTGAAGCAGGACTTACCTCGCCGATTTACCCCAAAGGCCAAATTTTGAATCGGTATAAATTGATTTTTTGAAAAGGGAGAAGGCATCCAAACATTGAGAAAACTCATACTTAGAACGAAAACAATGTTCTTGTTCAGTTTTGGAAGAAATTTTCAAGTAGATTTCGAATTGGGTTTTGTAATTGAAGCTACAATTCATCATTTTAAGGGTTTGGAGATCAATACCCAGCCATAAAGAATGTAATAGGTATTGAATTCTTACTTTATATGATGAATAGCTAAACCCATTCTTGAGGGTGTGACCATGTGGCTAATTGACTAATTTAGTTGATGGGTGTTAGGGATTATTGATTTTAGTACTATTTTGAAGTGGGTTTGATTTATAGTTGTTGTTCAACTGATGAATTGGAATGCTTGTTTCAATTTTACTTAGTGTTTTATGCTTGCTTGAGAGAGAGGTGTAAACCCAAGGTTATCATTTAGAATTTGTAGTATTTGGGTTGTTGTGGGTTCAACTTGAGAGAGTGAATCCTAAGTTCAATTCTACCTATCTAGCTCGAGAGAGTAGATAAAGTGATGGTTTGGGTTGTTTATAGTGTTAAGCTTGTTGAGGTTCGAGAGAAATCACTTGAATCGTAATAGTTGTTCGAGAGAAAACTATTACATCTAAGGTCCAGGCTAAGGCTGGCAAACGGACAGGACCGGATCAACAGGACCGGTTTTACCGGAACCGGTCCTCGTTACCGGATTTCGTTATCGGAACTGGGTCTTACCGGAACCGGTTTTACCGGAAATTTCCAAAGGTTTCGTCCGGTCCCTTAGTTACCGGATTGGAACCGGTTTGGACCGGACCGGAACCGGTTCTTACCGGATCATTGTGTACCAGTAATTTTTTTTTTATTTTTTATTAACTTTAATTATTATATAATATTATATTATTAATTAATAAAATTATATTATTAAAAAACTTCAATTTAAAACTTTAAACTTTAAAGTTACTTTAAAGTTTCAATTGAATTTAAGTTTAAACTTTAAAGTTTAAATTTTAAAGTTTAAAATTGACTTTAAATTTTAAAGTTTATATTGAATTTAAAGTTTAAAATTGACTTTAAAGTTTAAAGTTTATATTGAATTTAAAGTTTAAACCTTAAAATTCAATTTGATATTAAAGTTAAACCAATATTAAAATAGTTGAAAATTAAATTTCTAAAATGACTTGGATTAAATATAAGAGACTATTTAAAAGAAAATCAAGGCGAATAGCCGTATATTTATT
>JAJOOO010019994.1:0-12335 GCA_029582685.1 Solanum piurae
TCTGATTCTTTTTATTTTCAGGAATAAGATAATATAAAACATGCGATAATATAATTAATTGGAGGATTCACGATATAGGTATTGATCAATAAAAATCCCAATTCGGAAGCATGAAATAAAGAAAAGAAAATGTCATACACACAGAGGCGGAGATAGGTAAGGCTTCGTTGGTTCAGATGAACCCATTAGATTTTTCGTAGATCCTGTATTTGTACTAGAAAATTATATATATATATTTGTGAACCCCTAACAAACTAGATTGACGGTTCTAAAGGAAATTTACAACCCCCAAACTCTTAATCATGTCTTAAAGAATATATACATCATAAAAAAATTGTATCTACCATGTTAAATACTCCACTTTCACGTTGTCTCTTTTCAGCTAGCCATCCATGTAGCATCTCCTTATATTTATGGTTAAGACTATCACTAATTGGTTCTTGTGCAGGATTTGTATTGACCGTTTGTGGTTATTAAATGGTGTAACAGTTAGCTTCACCTTTAAAAGGTTCAATGTGGAGGCTAATGATGTTTAGAATTTCTATTCACGTAATCAACGACACAACTTCCAGTACGAGTGTCTACGATCGTGTGATAGTATAGTAACCCAAAACTTAGCCTAAAAGCTCTCTTGGAATCGATATTCCCTTTCTTGCTCAAATGTGAAAACATTTTAAACTCTTGGGAATACTTAGTTCTCTTATAACTTCTTGAGAAATGAAGTCAACTCTTTACTCTTTGCTTAACTTAAAACTTAAGTCTTAAAACAAAGTTAAAATGTTTGTGAAAGACTTTTGAAAACTTTATAAACTTCTCTTGACTTGCTTCTTAACTTCTAGACTTGACTCTTAGCTTTCATTGAATTGAATTATGGATTCAAGGTTCATGATCTCATGTTTATGGATGATTTCATGATGTTTAGATGTACTAAAGAGTGTTCGAGTCAACTTGAAAGCATTGGTACATTTCTATGGAACTAGTACGAAAAGTTGGGGGAGGAATGGGAAGAACTGGCGTCCCTGGCGCTCTGAGAGGCACGGGGAGATAGAGGGTAAAATTTAGATACGGACCTGAGGCGTGCTGGCTGGTGCGGCGCCCCAACGGTGAAACTTCAGAGAACCTTTTGGGGCGCGCTGGCTGGCGCGGCGCCCCACCTCTTTCCTCAGGTGTTCTACGGTTTTTCTTTCTTGCTTTTCAACTTTAAACCCTCTAAATTCCAATGGTTCTTTCCACAAATATTTAGAATCAACTAAACCATCAAAATACATCAGATTCTATTCGAAATCACAACTAAAATCATGAATCAAACTCATAGGATTTACTTTCAAAACTATATAACTTCGCTGAATTGAATCATGCTTGGAGAGTGGGTGAACTAACCCAATGCTATGTTATCTCACATACCTTGTAGGGATTACCCCTTGACGAAATCCACAAGCGAAAACCTTACGAACTATGATATTGGCTCTTTTTTCCTTTCTTCTCGTCTTGCGTTCTTTCTCCAAAAACCCTAACTCTATTTTTCCAAAGCGTAAAATGAATCCTATAAGTTTAGACCATAAAAATATTACCCAAAATGAATTAATTAAGTTAGGTTTGGAAAAGACCAAACTGCCCTTCCAAAATCCGGATTGGACTTTCCTTATTCGAACAACCCAACTTCCAATGGGCATATCTCACTCATACGAACTCGGAATCGCGCAAACTCGGCAGCGTTGGAAATATAATTCAACGATATTTACTACGGCATCTGGAAACACACCTAACTCATCTTGATCTAGGAGTTATGGTTGTTTGAAGTTGACCCAAAACTCATTCTTAACTTAACTTTATCAAATTTCCAGATTTTCATTATTTCCTAAAATCACTATTTCCAGTTCTTGACTTCTTCCTAGTTATTTTAATTTGCGAGATCTTACAATATCTCCCCCTTGGGAACATTCGTCTTCGAATAAGATTACTCTTACTAGGCTAAGGGTGTAACATCAACCATTCAGTTCAAACACCCAACAAGCAATTGCAAAAAAAAGCATGCAAACTTATAAATTAATACCAAGAAAAGGATTAGTACCTTAATTTGGAACTTCTCCGGATTCGAAGATATGTGGATATATCTTCTTCATGTACTCCTCAGCTTCCCAAGTAGCTTCCTCAACAAACTGATTCCTCCGAAGAACTTTGACTGACGCTACATCTTTTCTTCTCAACTTGGGAACTTGACGATCTAGAATCTGAACAGGAATCTCCTCATAAGACAAGCTATCCTTGATCCCAATATCGTCGGTTGGTATGATCAATGAAGGATCTCCCATGCATTTCTTCAACATAGATATGTGAAACACCGGATGAACCGTGGCTAATTCTTTTGGTAGCTCCAACTCATAAGCTACTTTAACTACCCTTTTTGATATCCTGTAAGTGCCAATATATCAGGGACTAAGCTTCCCCTTCTTACCAAATCTCATAACACCTTTCATGGGTGAAACATTCAAATACATCCAATAATCTACTACAAACTCTAACGCCCTTCTCGTAACAACAGTGTAGGATTTCTGACAACTTTGTGCCATTTTCACCGTCTATTGAATCACTCTCACATTCTCCATAGCTTGATAAAGTAAATCAGATCCTACCAACCCGCCTTCACTAACTTCAAACCATCCAATAGGAAATCTGCATCTTCTCACGTAACGAGTTTCATAAGGAGCCATTTGGATGCTAGAGTGGTAACTATTGTTGTAAGAAAATTCAATAAGGGGTTGGTGATCATCCCAATTTCCTTTGAAATCAATCACACAGGCCCTCAACATGTATTCTAAGGTCTGAATAGTACGCTCTGCTTGCCCATCGGTCTGAGGATGAAAGGCAGTACTTAAGTTCACCTTTGAACCCAAGCCTTTTTGGAATGACTTCCAAAATTGTGCAATAAACTGCGCACCTCGGTCGGAATAATGGAGACCGGAACTCCATGAAGTCTAACCACTTCTTGAAGATACAACTTGGTATAATTCTCTCCTCTGTGGGTAGTCTTTACCGGCAAAAAAGTGGGTTGATTTTGTCATTCTATCAACAATCACCCATATCGAATCATGTTGCATGCGAGACCTTGGAAAACATGTGAGGAAATCCATATTAATCATCTCACACTTCCATTCTGGAAGTTCTAAATTCTGGGCCATACCACCAGGCCTTTGATGCTCTACTTTAACTTGTTAGTAATTCAGGCAATTAGCAACAAATTCTGCAATGCCTTTCTTCATACTACTCCACCAATAAACTTCTCTCAAATAACAATACATCTTTGTGGAACCCGGATGAATGAAATATCTGGAGCTATGAGCTTCCTCCATGATCCTCTCTTGGAGTTCATCCACCATTGGTACACACAATCTACCTTGATATCTCAATATGCCACCTCCCCCTTGTTCAAAAGCTAATAGTTTTTTCTTATGAACATTTTCCTTCAATTCAAGAAAAATAGGATCTTGGTCTTGCTTTTCTTTCCCTTATAACACTAATGAAGATTCAGCCACATTCATCACCACTACTCCTCCTTCTGTGAAATCAATCAGTCGGACTCCTAAGCATGCAAGTCTATGCACATCTTTCGCTATCTCTCTCTTTTCTTCCTCAACATGGGAGGTACTACCCATAGACAACCTACTTAAAGCATCAGCAACAACATTAACCTTACCTGGGTGGTAAAGAATACTCATGTCATAATCCTTGAGTAATTCTAATCACTTCCTTTGTCTGAGATTAAGCTCTTTCTGAGTAAACACATACTGAAGACTTTTGTGGTCAGTGACTACATCAACATAAACACCATACAGATAATGACGCAATAACTTCAAAGAAAATACTACGACAGCTAACTCTAAGTCATGGGTTGGGTAGTTCTTCTCATGAACTTTCAACTGTCTAGAGGCATAAACTATAACTTTGCCATTTTTCATTAGCACGCAACCCAAACTAACTCTAGAAACATCACAATACACCACAAATCCTTGAGTACCTTCTGGTAAGGTCAATATTGGGGAAGTAGTCAACCTCTTTTTCAATTCCTGAAAACTTTTCTCACAAGCTTCAGACCATTTAAACTTCACTATCTTCTGAGTTAATTTGGTCAAAGGGGATGAAATAGATGAGAACCCCTCTACGAACCTTCTATAATAGCCATCCAACCCCATGAAACTTCTAATATCAGTTCAAGATATGGGTCTAGGCCAATTATGCATTGCCTCTATCTTTTGGATATCAACTCTAATTCCATCACCGGAAACTATGTGGCCCAAGAATGCCACAGACTCAAGCCAAAACTCACATTTAGAAAACTTAGCATATAACTCCTTATCTTTCAAAGTCTGAAGAACTATTCTGAGATGGCTAGCATGATCTTCATCATTCCTCGAATAGATTACAATGTCATCAATGAAAAAATTAACAACATATCTAAATAAGGCTTGAATCGTCTGTTCATAAGGTCCATGAACGTTGTTGGTGCATTAGTTAAATTGAACGACATGACCAAAAACTCATGATGACCATAACGATTCCTGAATACTGTCTTGGGAATATCACACTCCCTTACTTTCAACTGATGGTAGCCAGATCTGAAGTCAATCTTAGAAAAATAAGAAGCATCCTGAAGCTGATCGAAAATAACATCAATTCTCGAAAGAGGATTCTTATTCTTGATGGTAACCTTTTTCAACTGACGGTAATATATACAACTCCTAAGGGAACCATCTTTCTTTCTCAAAAACAAGACCGGAGCGCCCCAAGGTGAGACACTTGGTTGAATAAAGCCCTTATCAAGGAGATCTTTCAATTTTTCTTTAAGCTCTTTCAACTCTGTTGGTGTCATTCTATATGAAGGAATAGAGATAGGACGAGTATCGAGAATAATGTCTATGCCGAAGTCTATTTCTCTCTCAGTAGGGACTCCAGTAGATCATATGGTAAGACTTCTTGAAACTCTTTTACTATTGGAAGTTACTAAATGAGAGGTATCTCAACACTAGAGTTATTGATTCGAACTAAGTGATAGCCACAACCCTTGGAAACTAACTTTCTTGCCGTAAGGTACGAAATGAAACGACCCTTAGGCACTGCTGAACTACTACTCCACTTTATGACTGGCTCATTTGGAATATGGAACTTGACAACGCGAGTTCTACAATCTATTGATGCATAACAGGCATGAAGTCAGTCCATACCTAGAATGACATCAAAATACATCATGTTTAACTCAACTAAATCAGTCATGGTGTTCTTGTGATTGATGGGAATAACACAATCACGATAAACTCGCTCAGCTATAATAGACTCCCCAACAAGTGTAGAAATCAAAAAGGGTTCACAAAGTTTCTCAGGAATAACATCAAACTTATTTGCAACATAAGGGGTTACAAAAGATAAACTTGCTCTTGGGTCTAGCAAAGCATAAACATCAAAATTAAAGACTTTGATCATACCAGTAACGACATCTGGAGAGTTCTCTTGATCTTGGCGACTAGTGATTGCGTAGAGGCGGTTTGCTCCTCCACTAATACCAAAAGTAGCTCCTCTAGGTGCAGCCCTATCTGAGGGAGCAACTGATTAAGATTGGGCTCTATTGCCCTGATTTTTACTACCTTGCCTGTTCTTAAGGAACTCTTTCATGAAGTGACCCTCTTGTCCACACTTGAAACAACTTGACTGGCCATCACGACACTTACCTGGGGGGTTCTACCACACCTAGCACATGTTGAAGCCCAGTTACCTCCTTGTGCCACACTACCCTGAGACTGTGCAGGTCTAGCTCTAAAGTTCTGTGAATTCTGACTATTATACTCACCTTTGTTTCTGGGTACAGGTGCACTAGAAGATGATGGAACATGTCCCTTTTGGTTTTGCTTAAAGGATGAACGGTTCACATTACTTTTCTTCTTCCCGGATTCACTCTCTGTCTTAGCCTTCTTGTTTCTAAACTCTTCCCTGTCCCTCAGCTTTTCATCCTCAACCTGCTGCGCATAAGTCATCAACCTCACTATATCCATGTCCTCAATTAGCATAGCTACCCTTCCCTCCTTGCTTGATACACGAGACAACCCAGTAACAAAAAGACTCATTCTACTCTTCATATTCGCAACCATCTCCGAAGCATAACAGGATAGTTGGGTGAACTTCAACCCATACTCATGAATACTTAGTGACTCCTACTTTAGGGTAAGAAACTATTGTACCTTACCTTCTTTCAATTATCGGGGAAAGAAACGCCCCAAGAAGGCCTCCTCAAAACAAGCCCAACCCACAGGTGGTGCATCATCAGCTCGGTTCTTCTTCCATTGATTGAACCAAGTCCTAGCAACATCATTAAATTGATATGCAGCTAGTTCTAATCGCTCATCATCGGTAACGTGCATAACATCAAATACCTTTTTTATCTCCTCAATAAATTTCTTCGGATCCTCAATAGTGCTCAAACCAGTGAACATTGGAGGGTTCATCCTCAAGAACTCACGAATCCTCGAAATGTTAGCCTCTTTTTGTCGAGCTCCTATTTGTTGTCCAACCTGATTAGTCACAGCTTGACTTAGCATCCTTATTTCTTATCTGAACTCAACGTTAGTGACTTCCCCTTGAGGTTGCACTTCAGGTGCATTTGGTAACTCTTCCTCCTCAACTTTATGCCTAGCAGGACGACCTCTGACAGCTCTTCGTGGATGCATGATGATCTTAAAACACGCGAAAGCATGAATTAGAAGGAAACTTTTTAGAGATCAAACTCTAATGCACGAAATGAGTAAGAAAGAGGTGAGATTTTTCTAATTGTCGCAGCCTCCTAATTATATATGTGGTGCGCTTCACACCTATAACTAGGACTCTACTGAGACGGCTTTATAGACTCTCTAGGACTCTTGAACTCTGTACTCTGATACCAAGTTTGTCACGCCCCAAGCCTACACCCTGGGCCGGACTGATACTCGAGAACCATTGCTGGCCCTAAGAGATCCCTTGGCCTATCTTACTTACTCAACCGAAGGCTTAAACATAAGAAATATAACTCTTGGATAACTTAAGAAATAATATCTTAGCCAAAATGGCAACTCAAGTCTTAAACGTATACAACTAAAATGAATAAGACTAAAGAACTATAACTATCTATCTATGAAGCCTCTAAAACAAAGAGGGATATCGGGATAAGACCCCCTATCATCCTAACAACTGAAATACTGAAAGCGAAGTAAAAGGAATCCTCAGTAATGCAAGGAGGCTCACCCACTGACTCTGAGTTCTCAACTGGATCAACGAGGCATTGCGTGATGATCCTGGTTACATGTTTCTCCATCATAAAAAGATACAGGCCAACTGGCATCAGTACATTGAATGTACGAGTACGCAAGTTGGAATGCTAAACACAACATAGGCTTGAAAAGAATCTGAAAGGAACACTTACCTTGACTTTACTCAACTCCTGAATAACATAACTGAATATAAAGCAATAAAGCATATGCAATATATATATAAAGTTTGTAAAACAGTAGAAACAACTTAGTTCGTTAAAGAAAATGCAATAACAAACTCAAATTTACTCATATAATAAAGTAATATAGTTTATGTGGGGATTTTCTAACCGACAACCACCACTATGAGCCTAAATGATGATACAACGTCTTGCTCACGCTGCCAGAACTGTCCTATACTTTGCCATCATATAGGACGCAGTGGATCCATTAGTGTATGCTAGAAGCATCTTAAGGAGTCATCTAAAAAGTATGATCCTTTACTACCCATGATGGCTACATGATTTATGGAGACTTGAGTTAATATGAACTCGCATTCCCTTATCGGTGCTCAATACTACTCCCAAAATATACTTAGCTCATCATATGTTTTTAAAACAAACTTCTTTCTTTGGTATGAGATAATTACTCAAAACTTAGCTTAAAAGATCTGTTGGAATCGATGTTCCCTTTGGTGTTGGCATCGCAAATTTCAACAAATTGTGGGAAGTCTAGTTGGTGACAACGACAGAGCTAGTAATGGTGAAAATTGTGGCAACGACAAAGGAGGGAGATGTCGCGGAGATGATAGTGGTAGAATTTGAATATCCTAACATTGGTTTTCCATGTTTTTAGACAATAATTTAGTTTTTTTAGTAAAAACTATTTGTGCCCTAAATGTTTGATGATTTTTTTTTAAAGTAATGGCTTTGAGTTTTGTTCTATCAGTAACATTTGGGTTTTCCTAGGATCTTAATTGTTCTATTTTTGCTATATTACAATGTCTATTTGGATAGTTGTTATGTATTGTTTCATAATGTATTGTATTGTATTGTACAATATTCTTTTAATGAATAAAATGTTTGGATAAATAGTATCAGTTTATGTCTTTATATAATGTCATACATCTACAGTTTGAATGATATATCTACAAGAAAGGTATGGAACGAGATAAAGCTGTTGTGAAAAGGTAGAGTATTCTAGTTCATGTTAGAATACTCTTAATATTATTTTTTTGAAGAGCCTATATTTTTAATATTCACATATTAGTAAAGGATTATTCCTTAGTTTAATGCATTTACTTATGACCATTCGATGCACGGGCACATTACCTAGTTATTTATAAATAGGATTGTTAGTTAGATAGATTCTTGCCCAGGGACTTCTCTTTTAACAATAATAACAACGATAACGAAATCAGTGTAATTAATTCAAAAAGTGGAGTCTGGCTACAATGGTGTGTATGGTGTGTAGACAGTCTTACCCCTTCCTTACGAAGGTACAGAGATTGTTGATTTTTACGTCATCGCAGACCCCAAAAACCACTCGTTCCTTTCCCTTTCCAATCGCGAACGTCAACCCTCATGATCACAATGCTCTGCCCAGCATTCTACCCTATGCAATCACACAAAAACCCTTGCGACCCTGAATCAAAACAGCCCCATCACCTCTTCGCGATTGCGACACCCAAGTTTGCAACCTCAAAGTTCACAAAAATCAGGTGCCTACCATGATCTGGTTCAGTGCATGAACCTTTCGAGAAGAAAATCAAATATGCCAATTTTCACCAAAATTCCCTGCAAACTTGTTGGGATGCTTAAATACCAAGCTGAGGTATCTAGGCATATATTTGATTATGATGATCTTTTAATCTTCAATTTTACTAGTTTGCAACTTAAGCTTCTGAACCTCTCCCGATTTCATTGGAACTTGTTCAAACTATCCACTCAAGTCATAAATCACCCTTCGGATGAATAGGGACTTTCAAACCTCGATTTTGAGCTCGTTTATACCAAATGTTGACATTGATCAATACTTAAAATTTTAACTTTCTATTTTTATTTTCTTCTCTAATACACATCTAATTACCTCTAGTTACGTATTACCCATCCTTTCAAGTCATGATATAGATTTAACGCCTACACCAAGTGTCACTTAATTAAGGGAAAAAGATCCTAATATAAATCTACCAAACTGATTGTTACAAGAAGTGATTTCCATGATGACCTAATAACTACATGATACTAACTTTTATCGTCATGTTGAGATGCCATTACAATTTACTTTATTCTTACAGAATTTCCTTTGTTAATCCAAAGTTTAAAGTTGTTGAAAAACACTCCCAAAAAAAGAAAAGGAGAGTGTTCCGTCTGGAAGAGGGAGTCTACAACAAATAAATAGAAAAACAACATCTATAATAATAACAACCTAAATTGGTATTGGCATAGGTCATCGCGAGGTTCTTGGATTCAACAAATTGTGGTGCGTTGGTGGTGGAACTAGTAATGGTGAATTTGGTGATGTCATGGGATATGACGAGGGTCATGGATCCTGTGCAAACAGTGGGGGAAACGAAAGGAGGGAGAGGCCTTGATAGAATTTGAATGTCCCAACATTTGTTTTTCATGTTTTGTTAGATTTTCAAGTAAAAAGTATTTCTGTCCCCGAGTGTTAAATGAATTTCTTGAAAGAATTTACTTTGTGTTTTTGAAGAATTTAGTAACTCATTCTTCTTTATTTATGTTCAACTGCGTATACATTCACTACAATTTTCTTTTTGTTTTTTACGTTTTACAAATGTTTATAGATTAATTAATTGTACTTCTAATTAATAGTCACTAACCATGCCATTACATATTACATAACCCTATATATTAAGATTTTTCCATAGTATCTCCAATTTTAATTAATACAACATTCTAAGTAATATTTTAGCATTTTCCCGGTGAGCAGTTAACCTCACAAAAAAAAGGCCATGAAAGCAAAGTAAGATACATTCTTCTTCAAATTTATGTTGCTTGAACTTTTCAAAAAATACTAACAAGCGCATGTCAGATACTTGAAAAATAATATATTTTCGGAGAACTTCATACGAGTTACATAGTATTACGTAATTTTAAACCATGCATATATATTTTAAGCTAACAACGGAAGTCATAATAATGACTAGTGCTCATTTTTGATATTTTGTGGCGCATTGGTCGCAAAAACTCTTACTTTTTTTTTGTGGCTGCATGAGCCGCCAAAAAAGGTTTGTCACTTAAAATTTCATATCTTCTTGTGGTTGTTAAAAGTGGAGTTAACTATTGAAAGAGGTTTAACTGAATATCTTTAGTTGCGATATAGAATGGAGTAAATAAGGTAAAATAGTTTTGCATATATACACATTGTTAAATTCCCTTAACATTTAGGAAACTTTTAGTGTTGTAGTAAAAGTGATTTATAAATTAGTTTATGCCTGAATTCAAATTCAAGTCAAACATTTTTTTTTTTGAATACCCTTGTTAGAATTAATAATTTCTAGTTTTGTCACTAATCAAAGTTATGCTATTTTTGTGTGCAGTACTGATAGTAGATACTACAAAGATTAGATGCAAGTTGATGTTAATTGTTGTTTAGGGAGTTCTAGTTTTGGCATTGGATATGGCGAGGTCACAAATTCAGTGAAAATGGTGGTGGAGGTGGCGGTAGAGGTGTAGGTGGTGGTGGAGGAGGAGGAGTTAGTGATGGAGCATCTGGTTTTGGCATTGGAGATGGTGAGGGTCATGAATCGGGTGAAAACGGTGGTAGTGGTGGTCAAAATGGTGGTAGTTGATGAGTCCACAAATTGGACTCATTTAGGGCAATATTTTAATAAAAATTGTGTCCTCAAATGCTTATATTATCTCAATATCTGATGAAAACCTTTAAGTTTCAGATATTTAAAGTTTGAAGGAATGCATAGACACTACTTCGTAAAAAGGAACGAGAAGGCTGAAAACAAGGAGAAAATGAAGGCCTGAGGATCGTCGAGTTCCCTTGGCGAATCGCCGAAGGGTCTCACTTCGCCTTTTGTTCCAGTGTGCAGAGCCCTGAAGGAAAGGATCAAGTCGGCGGAAAAAGAGAGCAGTCGGCGCAACGCCAAGAAGGCCCGCGAAGAAGTTCTATGTCGCCCAATGACCCAGAGCACGACGATGCCGAAGGATGGTGCAAGACGGAGATGAACTACACCAAAGGACGAATCTCCAAGTTGATCGGAGATTTTGACAAAAGTCACCGAGTGATCTGCCAGAGCAAAGATTTTTAATAACTATAAATACTCGTTGAGAGTTATAGCTTAGTAAGAGATTTGAGAAGGAGACTTTAGTATCAATTTTTAGTATCAGATTTAGAATATAATTGTCACACCCCAAATTCAAGGTAGCAACTGGCTCCTAATGCCAAAACTCAGGCCCGAGCCGATCCTACTGAATCATTTGCTACTAGCGCATGGCAGCCACACGCAATCAAGAAATCAAACAAGTATATCTCGGTTTAATATTAAGTCATCGGCCGGCAAGGCCCCTGCCAACTGATCTATAAAAGAAACAGCTACTCCCAGGAGATCATATAAATAAATAGCCAACTAGCATAGAAGTCCTGATTGGGCCGTCGAGGCCACCATGATATCTAAACCAAAACTAAAAGCAGGTTTATATCAATACAATACATCAAACTGCTCACAAGCTTCAGCAAACCAACCACATAGGCCAATATGGCCATAACGTAGCTATACACCCCACACACTAGTTTGCAAGCTTCTAAGAGTAGTAATTATTGGTGGGATAGGGCCCCAACCTAACCCATAGGCAGTTCATTGCTCAAGAACTAACCACAATATCCCCAAGGGCGATAACAAATAATTGAATAGGCTAAAGGCGAGCAATTTAGCTATAAACAATATATATGAATAATCTCCAAGTCGTTCCTAACTTAGGAACGTTCTTAACAGATTATGAGTCCCTAAAATAAGGGTTTATAACCACTCAATCAGCCAACCACTCACAATTACATCTACAAGATCACCAACGTAAACTACCTCTAAGGAAA